>SJYW01046041.1:333980-346703 GCA_006410735.1 Raphicerus campestris | reverse complement strand
TTTTTTTTTTTTTTTTGCAGAAGGAAGGCATGTTCATTGTAAAATTTTAGAAAGTGTAGATAGACAAATTAGTAGAAAAAAGGGGAGAAAAAAGTATATCCTACCAGAGAGTCACAATCCATATTTTGTTTATATCATTCTGTCTTTTCTCCATATTTAAATGCATTTAAACCTAAAAAAATTATATTTTACAAGATGCTTTATAGTCCTCCTTCATTTTTTTCCACCAAACAATATGTTTTCTATTTTTTTCTGTCATGCCTCTGCTCTATCACATTTAATGGCTACATTAAAAGTAATGAGCAACGATGCAATGGTACCGTCACCTGTGACACAAGCCCACATTCATCAGACAGTAAGCCACATCCAAAATCTGCTACTACAAGGAGCCCCACAAATTAGCCACATCTCTCTGTTCATTCTTGATGGTTTCTTCAGGACAAATTGTTACAAGTGAAATGAAATTGCTAGATCTGAAACTGCACCAAATTCACACACTGCTGCCACATGTACCAACTCACTTACAGAAACAGTTCAAATTACACACACACACACACACACACATGGGCTTTCCAGGTGATGCTAGTAGTAAAGAAACTGCCCACCAAGGCAGGAGATGCAGGAGACATGGGCTCCATCCCTGGGTCAGGAAGATCCCCTGCAGGAGGGCATGGCGAGCCACTCCAGTGTTCTTGCCTGTAGAGGCCCATGGACAGAGGAGCCTGGTGGCCTGTAGTCCATGGGGTCCTAAAGAGTTGGGCACAACTGAAGCGACTGAGCACACGCATGCACACGCGTGTGTGTGTATATATGTGCTGTGGTTTATTTGTTAAGTCGTGTCTAACCCCTTTGCCGTCCCATGAACTGTAGCCCGCCAGGCTCCTCTGCCAACGGGGTTCCCCAGGCAGGAGCACTGGGGCGGGCTGCTAGTTCCTTCTCCAGGGGATCTTCCCGACCCAGGGGTTGAACTCACACCTCCTGCGTGCCCTGCATTAGTAGGCGGATTTTTTACCACTGCACCACCTGGGAAACCCCTATATTGTATCTTTGAAATAAAAATAGAGCAGCATGCATTTGTGTTAGGAGAACCACACTTCTAATCATTCAATCGTCTTTTTAACAAGTTCTATTAAACACTTTTTAGTGCCAGACACTTTTTGTTTTTTAATCTCCATATCCCCGCCCTCTAACTTCACTTCTGGAGGACTGTATCGTGGAGCTCGGACCATACTCCATCGTAACAAGAGAAGGGTTGTTTACATTTCAGGATAATCACACTGGATGAAAGTGACAAGAGATGAAGGCCACTGTGGAAACCAGGTAAACTCAGGTTCTTACCTAATCAGGAAAGCTTGAATTCAGCAACCAAAAAACACAGATGAGTTCCTGTGGTGGTAGGTTCTTGTAAGAACCACGTCCTGAAACCATCTGAGAACAAAGGACACTGCAGCCAGCCTACAGCTGGCAATAGTGAGAGCCTTAACAAGGAGAACGGCGCAAACAGACAAGAGAGGGTGGGGGCCTGTGCTGAGAGCATCGTCACCCATGGCAGGAGCCTGGGGGACTGAGCGTCTCCCAGCCCGGTGCCAGCTCCTGGGCCTGACCTGCTCCGCTCCCCTTGGAAAACAGCGCCGCCCCTGGGGCTCCAGCCACTCTCCAGACCCCTCACTCAGCTTGCTTTCTCTGGGGTATTTACTCCACGCTCTCCGTGATCATCTCCTTTTATTATTTATCAATGCCCAACTCACACACGCAGAAGTGGGTGCGTGCACACATGCTAAGCTGCTTCAGGCCTGTGTGTCTCTTTGTGATCTTGTGGACCGTAGCCCACCAGGTTCTTCTGTCCATGGGATTCTCCAGGTGAGAACAATGGAGTGGGTTGCCATGCCCGCCTCCAGGGGATCTTCCCGACCCAGGGACTGAAGCCCAGGCCCTTGTGTCTCTTGCACGGCAGACTCTGTACGACTTGCGCCACCTGGGAAGCGCCACAAAGGTGGCCGTCTCATTCCTGAAGGTGGGCGGGTCAAGCACAGCAGAAGTTCAATTTAAAAAAAAAAAAATTCAAAAAAACTTCAAAATAAGGAAAAATATCACAAATTTTCCACTGGAGAGTTTTAGAGATCACTGGGGAAGGGCTTTCCTTATACAACAAGGGGAAATTGAACTGTGGTCTCTCAAAGAGACATTAAGATCTCATGATATCCGTGAGAATCTGGGTCCAACTCAAGGTAAACTCTAAGCAACAAGGGTTGACACCCCACCAAGATGGGATGACAAGCTTATTTTCAAGATAAAAACAATAAATACCTTCAGAGATGGCTCAGCAATGCAGGCACATCGCATTTAAAACAGAAGGCAGCATGATATGCTGTCTGAGAATTAACTTGTTGACATTGCTGAGCTTGTCAGTCTTGTTTCCTTTAGGTTGTTTCCTCAGAGTAAATAGCAATAAAATTCTTAAACTGAGCTGGAAGTATATGTACCATGTACATAGGTGTGTGTGTGTGTGTGTGTGTGTGTGTGTGTGTTGAGAATGAGGTCTAGGGGATTTTCTATTTGGTAATAGTTGTGAACTGATGCTTCTGAATGGTGNGGTGTGTGTGTGTGTGTGTGTGTGTGTGTGTTGAGAACGAGGTCTAGGGGATTTTCTATTTGGTAATAGTTGTGAACTGATGCTTCTGAATGGTGGTACTGGAGAAGGTGCTTGAGAGTCCCTTGGACTGCAAGGAGATCCAACCAGTCCATCCTAAAGGAGATCAGTCCTGGGTGTTCATTGGAAGGACTGATGCTGAAGCTGAAACTCCAATACTTTGGCCACCTGATATGAAGAGCTGACTCATTTGAAAAGACCCTGATGCTGGGAAAGATTGAGGGCAGGAGGAGAAGGGGACGACAGAGGATGAGATGGTTGGATGGCATCACTGACTCAATGGGCATGAGTTTGAGCAAGCTCTGGGAGTTGGTGATGGACAGAGGAACCTGACAGGCTACAGTTCATGGGGTTGCAACAAGTCAGACACGACTGAGTGTCTGAACAGAACTGAATAGTTGTGAAAGATGAAAGGAAATGACTCGGCCCCTAGGGTTTGGGGAAGTGGTGGGAGAGCAGAGAAATGGCCCAGGTGGCTTAGCGGTAGGAAACAGTGACGTCATCCACATCTCTTGGGGACCATGCACTGTCTGCCTTGCTGTTTAGTCACTCAGTCGTGTCTTTGTGACCCCATGGACCGCAGCCCACCAGGCTCCTCCATCCATGGGATTCTCCAGGCAAGAGTACTGGAGTGGGTTGCCATTTCCTCCTCCAGGGGATCTTTCCAACTCAGAGAGGGACCCCAAGTCTCCTGCATTGCAGGCAGATTCTCTACCGTCTGAGCCATGAGGGAAGCCCAAGGAAAAGTGGGCTGAAAAAAGGATCTCCAGATAAAGCTAATAGCAGTATCATCAGGGTTGGATTTTGCATGTTCCCAGCATCTCCCTTCTCAGCTTCTCCTTAAGTTCGCTGATAACATATATGCTATAATATATATGTATGTATATATTATGCATATTCAGCATATATGTTATCAGTGAACTTAAGGAGACGCTGAGTATGAAACCCCTCTATTCAGCGAAAAACTTTGTAAATTGATTCAGAAAGAGAAGCTGTAGGATTCTATCTGGGAAGAGGTGAAACCCATGGTTACTGGGAAGCTGGACCGGGGTTGCAGGGGTAGAGGGAGGAGGGGTGAGGGAACAGAGGCGGGATGGAAGCTCGACGCGTAGCCACGGCTTCTCCGGGGGTGTAAGAGCAGCTGAGAAGGAAACGATGTGGGTTTGTCAGCAAGGGAGACACTGAAATCAAGCCGACAGGGGGTACGTGGAGGAGGACAAAGGCATCTGGCAGGCAGTAGGTGAAGCAGACACTCAGTGACTGAGTGTCAGGAGCCCCTAAGAGCATCTGAGTGGCTTATTGATAATTCCAGGCAAGGTCAGGCTCAGGCTTAATTCCAAGACAAGAAGTTGTGGGATAGATTTTGTGCAAAACAGCTTCTTGGGTTCTCTCCTAACTCATTAACATCCCTCTTTCTTGCCTCTTCACCAACCAGAGCCCACCCATGTGCCCCTGGATCACACCTCTCCTGAACTCCCTCTCCCCTCCCCCACCCCGGCCCCTGACTCCTACGAGCAGATCTTCAAAGACCATGACCTGCATGGAGAACTCAGGCCACCCTTTCTAATCTNTCAGTCACAGGTATCCACATATAGCCTCTCCCTTTGGGCTTCCTTCCCCCTCAGGTCCTGTCTCTTATACACATCTGATCTTCAAAGACCATGACCTGCATGGAGAATTCAGGCCACCCTTTCTAATCTCTGCCCTGTCAAATCTCATGTTTCCACTCTCATGTTCATCCCAAAGGCCACGGATGTGAATAAGTGAATTTTATTGAAGATATTTTAGACTTTTATTGGTTCTGCCTCTCCAATTATACAGGGATGATTCCTGTTGCTATTCATATATTTATACTAAGTAGATGCTAGTGGCCAGATAAAATTTTATTTCAAAAGTGACAGAGGGTTGTAAAGTCTTAGCACTGTGTTATACACTCAATGTGCTAATGAGAAGCTTAGGCCTGAAGAACTATTTACAGAGTTTTCTGCCTGGTAAATGACTGAGTTTGAGAGTATATAGCAAAAGGGCAGAACTGCTTCAAAACTGGTGAGCCTGACTCAGGCACTTCTGTGTGTTGAGAGCAGGGGACAGATACGCAGGCTTCTCCTTCCTTTTGCTGAAAATACTCCCCGTCACTTCTACGTGCGTGCTCCGAAGCTCAGTCAAGTCCGACTCTTTGTGGCCCCACGGACTGTAGCCCGCCAGGCTCCTCTCTCCACGGGGTGTCCCAGGCAAGAGTCCCGGAGTGGGTCGCCGTTTCCTCCTCCGGGGGATCTTCTCGACCCGGGGACGGGACCCCCGTCTCCTGTGCCTTGGCGGGTGGGTTCTTTACCACTGTGCCACCTTCCGTAGCCCACGTACTTTACTGGTAAAGGTTTCTCCCTGAATTCACACCAAGATCTGAAAAACCTGGGGCCTAACAGCAGATGTCACTAGTCAGAGCAGATCAAGGAACTTTAATGTCTTGACAGCACAACGAGCAAGGCTGGAGAAGTCATTATCAGGGTCGGACCTCCTCACCCTTCTAACTTTCTTTCTCTCACGTGTGTGTCAGCAGTTCCCTCCTAAGTTTCTTTGTAAATGGTGATGAACTTGAATGCTGTTTTCAGGGAGATCCACCCCCTCACTGTGTGTTGCCTCCTACTCAAGCACATCTATAAAAGAACTCCCTGTCTGGACAAAGGCCGTGTAACACTGAAGAGCCTTTCCTATCTCTCTCATCAATCGCCAGGCAAGGTAGTTTGAAACTGGTGTAGAAATGGGGACCTTAGATCTAGCATTTGTCTTTGAACTTTATAGCCCACCGTTTTGTAATTCCACTGATCACATTTCCATGTTTTTTTTTTTTTTTCTTTTAAAGGAGCTTTGCAGGCAATGAAATGAGCACCGTTAGTTTTAGGAGACCAGGGAATCAAGCATGCAAAAGGAAAACGCAGGCAGGAGCACTGAGACAGCCTGCTCTCGCCAGAGGTTCGTTGCTCAGTTGCGTCCAACTTATTGCAACCCCATAGGCTGTGGTCCCCCAGGCTTCTCTGTTCAGGGGATTTTCCAGGCAAGAATACTGGAGTGGGCTGCCGTTTCCTACTCCACAGTTCTCTCCTGACCCAGGGATCGAACCGAGTCCCTTGTGTCTCCTGCCTTGGCAGGTGGAGCCTTTACCACTAGCAGGCCTGGGAAGCCCTGAGAATACTTTTTCATGATGGAATTGANAGGTCAGAAGCCACCCTGGCAGGTTCCACTCACACAACGAGCTCTCTTGAAATGGGATTTCTATATCTCTGTTTTTAATGAATTAAAATTGGAACTTGGTAAATCATATTAAAAAAAAAAAAAAAGAAGAACAGAAGATCCCATGGTAGGACTGTAGCCATAGGCAGTGGAGGAAGAAATGACAGATGACGGCTCCAACAGGCCTGCTCACGCCTCTTATCTTTTCCCTCACTCGTCTGTCTACAGAATTCAGTGTCCACTTGTCCTGCTTGCCTTAAGGGTCTAAAATGTGGCTCAGACTTCATGTTCAATTCTCATATCCCTTTATTCACGAATTTATACAAATGCTGAGCACCAACTGGAAAAATTCATGTTACTTATCGACTGTCAATTTCTATTTCCAGATATAGCTGTAATATTCTCCTGAATGCATCAGACACTTACCTTTTCATGATTTTAGCACATAATCAAGCACTGCCATTGACTACTATGTCATTTAAAGGCTTCTTACGAAAAGTGGGGCTTCCCAAATATCTCTTTTAAATATCTTATTCTTCAAACTAAGTTATTTTCTCATCTTGTAGCAGCAGTGGTAGTATAAACTACCACGACCTAAGTGATTGCTACAGGTCAGGCATTTCGTGTATATTATCTCTGATCCCTGTTAACAGTCACTCACAGCTAGCTAGATCAGCACTGCAGATCCTATCAGGCCGACCGAAAGCCCAAACCTTTCCCCACTGTGCAATGCTGTCACCATTGTCAAGGTCATGACTCAGAATATCCTTGAAATTCAATGCCGTGGAATTTGATCTGAAATAATTGCAATTAAAAAAATAAGAGTTGTAACAGATCATAAACTTTAACCAAGTCATTCTACATTTGGACACATATTCTAAGAAAACAGCAGGAGATGCAGATAAACGTTAGTCTACAAAGACAGTTAATGCATCCTTGTGAGCATAAAGCAAAAATGAACATAGGTGAGTCATCAAAGTATGGTTCACACACACTATGGAAATAAGATATATGCAAACATCAGAACATACCCTCTCAAATGGTTTCGATTGTATGACACGTGTATGCATGCTTGGTGGTGTCTGACTCTCTGCAACTCTGTGGATTATAGCCCGCCAGGCTCCTCTCTCTGTCCATGGGATTCTTCAGGAAAGAACACAGGAGTGGGTTGCCATTTCCTTCTCCAGGGGATCTTTCCAGCTCAGGGGCTGAGCCCGTGTCTCCTGCACCTGTTGCCCTGGCAGNCTCCTCTCTCTGTCCATGGGATTCTTCAGGAAAGAACACAGGAGTGGGTTGCCATTTCCTTCCCCAGGGGATCTTTCCAGCTCAGGGGCTGAGCCCGTGTCTCCTGCACCTGTTGCCCTGGCAGATGGATTCTTTACCAGTGTGCTGCCTGGGAAGCTCTGGTATATGGCAGATGCTTACATATAAAAAGTATGGTACTCAGTTTTCAAAAAGTGTGGCACAATTGATTTAAAATTATGAAAAAATAAAGATAAAAAATTAGAAAAAGAACTATAAGACAAAGTGTAAGAAATAACCAAAGTATTTATAGTGGTGGGAATGTGGACTTACGTTCCTGCATTCTTCTGTATTTGTAATGCTTATTTTGTACACAAAAAACTTAAATACACATTACATTTAAAAACCCACACACATCAACTGTTAAAACCCATAACCCCAGACCTCGATATTCAGGTATATATGTGCCTTTCTTTCAAAAATATCATTAAAGTATTGTTGACACTGGACTTCCCTTGTGGCTCAGCTGGTAAAGAATCCACCTGCATTGTGGGAGACCTGGGTTTGATCCCTGGGTTGGGAAGATCCCCTGGAGAAGGGAAAGGCTCCCCACCCCAGTATTCTGGCCTGGAGAGTTCCATGGACTGTATAGTCCATGGGGTTGCAAAGAGTTGGAGATGACTGATTGTTTACCCTACACAAAATATGTTTTGCAAATTCTTTGTAGCGTGTGGCACATTCCTTAAATGTGTACAATAGTGATGAGCTTAGATTGTCTGGAATTATTGGTTTTGTTGTTAGTTCTGGGAAAAGCCAAGTTGCATGCACGTTATGGCAGGGCTATCTGCTGAAGGCACCACCGTCCGTAAGAGAATGCACCAAAGCTGCAGGCTTTTCACCTTTAAGAGAGCTAACATGCCACAGAGGACACACACACACACACACACACACACACACACACGATGATCATCGCAAACAATTGTCTAAAGAGCCACCACAATGGTGAGGTCTGGCCCTCAGATGCATATCGTAATTTCAGAGTGTAATTGTCTCACCCACGTGAGATAAATAAAGGCTTCCAGAGCCTGACAGAAAATTTACTAAGTGACCACTCAGCAGCTCTGGAAGTGTGAGCTTCTTAAAGAACCATCCCACTTATTGCTGTTGGTTTTCATATATTTGATGAAAAACAAAGATCCCATAAATGGACAAAATGAGCATGCAAATGAGTTCTCAATAAATGAGCATATGATTTTCTGGTACAGAAACATATAAACATATGCATAGTTGCAGGCAGACAGGTAATCTTGTTTTTCCAGAGTTCTTTCTCAACTATTCATAACACAGCAAATACAAGGTCTGAAGCATCTAAGTGCTCTGAGAAGCTAAAATAGATGCCATAAATCCATATCCCAAAGCTTTTTTATCCAAAAAGGAAACCAACCAAAACAAGGTAACTCCAAATTTAGCATACGCTCATACTATTTCAAAAATATACGTCCACTTTAAGCCCTTTAAATCATATTTACTTTTACTTTGCATATATTTTTAAACAACCTTGGTTACATAATTTCTCAGCCTAGTGCATATTAGAATCAACAAATTAGACAGAACACAGTGACAGCCTAGTAAATTCCAAGCACGTTGTCAGAAGCAAAAATGAGAAGTGAAGGCTCATTGATGGAGAAGAAGGAAAAACAAGCAGAGCAACTTAAATAAGCTCAGTCTGGGGTCATTTCATGTAGAAGACACTGTTCTTATTGTATTTTGATAGACTCTCTATTGCAGGTAAAAATGAAATGACTTATGTTTATTATAATGAATCATCACTGAGTCATTATTCAAAAGTCATCTTATACTCAGAAATATTGTTACTTTCATTCTTTTCATCATTCAGCTGACATTTGTTGAGCCTGATTTATTTGCTCAGCCACGTGTAAGGCAACAAGGATATAAAGATAAAAAATGTGCCGTGGACTTCGAAACAGTCCCGATTGGTAGGTGGAAACAGATATAGGGGAAAATATATCTGTAATAGCCTGAGAGGAACAGAATATATGATACTGGAAATATATACAGAATGCTACAGGGGCCACCAGTTAAAAGCTTGAGGATGCATACGATAAGGGAAAAATAATTCCCAATCAAACAAACTTCAATTATTTAGAAAAGCCATTCTGTAATATGTTGCATTCCCAGGCTGCCAGATAAATAAGGCAACATCACTGTGTGTTACAGGGATGACAAATGACAAATAAGGCTCGTGAACTAAATCCCAGTGCTTTAGAGGAAGTTATGCAGGCAGCAGCACGCAGGAAGGGCAGGCCATTCTTAGAGGCAGCTTATAATTCATACACACAATTACACATATACAGACAGAGCTGAGTGCATAATGGGCATTTAGGATGCAATCCAAGTGAAGGGCAACCCCATCTCCTAGTGTGCTCTCCACATCCTTGACACAACTGTGTGAGTACTATGTCAAGCGGGTGAAGTCTTCCCTTCTAAAAACTTCCCCACACATTCCCGTCCATTTCATTCCACTCCTCAGAAGCCCTCCAGATGCTTCTTTCCTCACCAACCCATTTTAGCACTTAATCCCAGGCTGCCTTATCATGCCATTGAGTTGTTCCACACATGCATCGTCTGTTTGCTCAGAGATCGTGGATCCTTGAAGGGCAGGAACTGTTCCTGTTCCAGACCTCTTCTGTTTCCCATGTCACTGAGCACACGGCTGAAGTACAAAGTAGTCACTCAACAAGTACATTTATGGATTTTATTAGGAAGATGAAATGGTACCAACACGGTAAGTGAAACTGCCAAAGCAATTTCCCCCCAGGTAAGACTACATTCCGTGTCTTAAAATACCCTAGCAGATGACTTGTTCTCACAGCAGCAGGTTGCATACCCAGGCTGTCTGTATTTCAAGTCAGTATGACGCAGTGGTAAAGAATTCGCCTGCCAATGCAGGTGATGCAAGAGACGCTGGTTCGATCCCTGGGTGGGGACAACCCCCTGGAGGAGGAAATGGCATCCCACTCTAGTGAGAATCCCTCGGACAGAGGAGCCTGCGGGGCTACCGTCCATGGGGTTGCAAGGAATCAGACATGACTGAGTGGCAGAGCACACACACTCACTTATCCATTTATTATGACTCTTAAGTATTACTGCAAAGACTAATGAGTGATTCTTGCTACCAGGAAGATGCAAGCAACAGGAGATGCTCTTCTCTTATCATTATAAAATGGACTGCAGTGATGGTTAATGGACCCTTGAAAAATAAAACTAATTGCTGGTGGTCTTTACTTAAGCACAAAGGAAAGATTTGTGTTCCTGGCAGAACAATATCCTTCTGCATCACACGACCATTCATATCTGACTGCAGATCTAGACTGTGACTAATATTTGGCTCTAATATTATAGGTGGTTACTGTGGAGGGAATCAGTAAGGACATAATTGTCACTTCCTTGGAAAAATTTAATCCACAGATGGATCCCAACTCCCAGCTGCACTGGTATCCACCTGCATTGGAGATTTTTATTTTTATTTTTGCTAAATAAGGACTGATTCAGCCAAAAAGATATACTCTCAGAGAAATCTATATCACATACTCCCTCCAAAAAAGTAAATTTATCCAAGCACTGAATGGTTTGGAACACTAGAATTTTCCTAATAGGGACATAGTGAAAGGTGTCATTCATTAAAATCCACATTTATATTTTTCTTATAAGATGAAGCAATAGAGTTAATCAGTGCTCTCCTGCATTTATAAAGTTTCAGTTATAAACAAAATTTAATTCTTCATGTTTCCTTATCTAGCTAAATAATTAAGGGAAACAGTCTATTCAGATTGGGAAGCTTCTTGTGAAAACAGTCAACCTTTCTCTAATTTTTGGCTTCAATAAATAAGCCTTGATGCATGTCATTCCATGGGAG
Source organism: Raphicerus campestris (assembly GCA_006410735.1). Lineage (NCBI taxonomy): Eukaryota > Metazoa > Chordata > Mammalia > Artiodactyla > Bovidae > Raphicerus > Raphicerus campestris. The sequence continues at coordinate 335,646 of SJYW01046041.1, read as the reverse complement.
GTGAAAGTGAGGTAGGTAAGAAGGACTAGGATACACGTATTTATTTGCAATTTATTTCTCATCAGTAAATGTATACAAACAACCATCATCTGATAACTTCGCATTCATTTTTTTAAAAAAGATTTTTCCTATCATATGAAACCATTCTGACCTGTGGTGTATTCAGTTTAGAGTAGCATATTAAAACCATTTCAATCGTAATTTCAGAGAAATGGCATCCCTTTCTGGGTGACTGGTTTTCAAAAAGAGCTCATTACCTGGAAAAAAGAGTGTTGGATTTTTGTGGTTTGGAAAATCCTCAGCCATCTACAGATGCATAGATTGAATTACAATAACAGAAGAGATCATCTAGAAACGATGAATTTCCTCTTTCCATTTGGGTTTAATATGCTTTGAAGGAAACATCGGACCTCTCCGGTCCAGTTAAGAAATCCATGAGGAAGCCCGTCTGAGAGGCAGCTCTTTGGAGCGCAGTGAGCCGCGCCGCATCCTCTGTCCACTGGTCCTGCAGACTTACTGTCTGTCTCCAGGCTCTTTCAGCTTTAGGCTACAGCCTGGCTTCCTATACATCCACCCCTTCGGCACAGTTAATCCAAATGGCCTATAAATAGCACTTGGCTTCACAGAGGTTAAAGGAGACCTCTGTGGTGTGAACCACGATTCCCACGGAGAGGGCTTTAAAAGGCAAGACAGTTGGTAGCAGGGCTCGAACCACTGTACCATCGCCGCAAGTGGAATGAAGCAGCCAGGCGCTTGGCTGTCGGAGTCACAGCGCCTGCACAACCTGTTCCCGGCCCTTTTAAAGCCAGCGTCTTAGGAAGACTAGGAAGAGCGGCTCGCTGGCGGAGGCAGGATTCAGAGCGACCCGCGAAGCCCAAGCGCACTTCACCAGCACCTCCTAGGGGCCGAGCGCGCGAAGGAGGCTCGGAGGTGGGTCCCGGCGCGAACCCCGGTTCCCGGGTCGCTTTCATTCTCGCGGTGGCGCACAGCCACCCCGGCGGTACCGCCCAGGACGACGAGCTAGCGTGTGGAAGTAGTTAGGCGTCTCTAGGAGGCCTTGGAGAGGTTTAAACTACGCGGAGGACACGTTTGATCGCTTGAGGAAATAATCATTCACCACGCACACACACACACACAGGGATGGCAAACTTGGTGCAAGGAGGATTCTTGAGCATTCTTTAAGAGCAAAGCTTCGCGATGACACCAAAATGCTCAGGCGTGCGCGGCTCCGCAGTGTACACACACACACACACACACACACACACACACACACACACACACAGTGTTCCAGGGTCCACGCCCGGTTCACACTGCGGTTGACAGCGCTCGTGAAAGGGTCTCCATGCCCTTGCCCGGTTGCTGGGCGGGAGGGCTGGGAGGCGCCGGCGCGTGGCAGCGCTGAGCGCCCGTAGGAGTTGCTCCTGCGGAGAATTCTAACTGCTCTGGGCTTCGACCAGCAGAGCGTGCGGGCGCGCTGGTGGAGCCCGGGACTGAGGGCGGACCCCGCGGCAGGGAACGGGCCGTTCACGCTCCCGAGCAGCCGAGCAGCCCCGGCGCTCTGTAAGTAACTCGCCCCCAGTCGGGAGAGGGAAGGGCCGGGCGGCCCGGCGCGCGTCGGCCCCCGGCCGGGCGCTGCGCGCCGCTCGCGGTCCCTTTCCGCGTTGCA
>SJYW01046041.1:287465-306289 GCA_006410735.1 Raphicerus campestris | reverse complement strand
AACTCCCAACGAATCCCATTTCTAGTTATGTTGGGTTTCAAGCTCTGGGATGCGGTGAAACAAACAACCCCAGCCTTTGACAATCCTGAGTTACTCTCTTCCTGCTTCCTGTCTTTTTGTATCTGAAGTCTTCCTAATGTACTGCACAAACCATGGATTGTACATATTTTTATATATTATGTCTTATTTTATTATTTCTAAATAAAAAGTTAAAAATTGAAAACAAATCAGTGCAAGAAATTTTTGGGCTCTCTGTGTGATTCCTGTAGCATCTCAGGTAGAAACCAAAGGTTCCCGAATGAGAGGACATAAACCCGGATAGGTGGGATGAATGGGACCATAGAAATCTCCAGAACAGGCGTGGTGCAGCGGCAGGTTGCCTTAATCCCAGAAGGAGGAAGTCAGGCTCGGATTTTGTTTGTGGACAGAATGCCCTAGGTGGAGAGGAGAGAGAAACATCCGGAAAACAAGCAAACAAGAATAACAAAAACTATTGAATAGCAGGCTTAGATTTTAAGTCTCTGTGTGAGGATGAAAGTCACTCTGTTGAGCTTTACTTTGTGGAGGCTTCAGGTTTATATTAGCTCATTTCCCCAAAACCAAACCAGATTATTAGATTCTCGTATAATAAATCAGAGTTGGCAAATATGTCCCATGAAAGGCCAAAGAGTAAACATTTTTGGCTTTGTGAAACAGTTCTTTGTCTCAGCCATGCAGCTCTGCCCTCATAGTACAAAAGCAGCCACAGATAATAGGAAAAAAAGGTGCAGCTGTATTATAATAGAACTTTACTAATAACAGGTGCTGGGCCAGACTTGGCCCATGGCCTATAATTTATTGACCTCTTATAGATGAAGAAACCAAGGCTGGATTTTAAAGCTAACGAATCACTGAGCTGATACTCAAATGCAGGTTTTATCTGCCTCTAAATTTGATTTAATCCAATAAGCTCTATGGTCTTTTAGAGTACATAGTTACCAAGGATATGTGGGTCTCAGAGAAAATATCAATTCCTCTGGCAGATTTTGAATAGCTTAACTGTTTTTCACCAGTGGAAACACAGAGGAAAATCTCCATTCTGAAATATGGGTTGCTCCTTAAAATTTTTCCTTTAATAAATACTCGATATTTTTCCTTTTAACATATTTTTCCTTCAATAAAGTCCTTACTGTGATTCAAAATGGTACTAAGCTCTTTCTGAGTATTAAAATAATTTAATCTTAGTGGCATCTGCACTATTATTATCCTTATTTAATAAATGAGGCCACTGAGGCTCAGGGAGGTTGAGTGTCTTATGTGAGNTTAACATATTTTTCCTTCAATAAAGTCCTTACTGTGATTCAAAATGGTACTAAGCTCTTTCTGAGTATTAAAATAATTTAATCTTAGTGGCATCTGCACTATTATTATCCTTATTTAATAAATGAGGCCACTGAGGCTCAGGGAGGTTGAGTGTCTTATGTGAGCACACACAGCTATTAGGAATTAGAGCTGAGATTTAAACCGAAGACATTTAACTTGCAGCGACATGGAGGACCAAGAGATGATCACACTAAGTGGAGTAAGAAAGAGAAAGACAAACGCCATACGATGTCACTTACATGTGGAGGCTAAAATGTGATGCAAACGGACTTAGCCATGAAACAGGAACAGACTCACAGACACGGAGAGCAGACTCGAGGCTGCCAGGGGCCGGGGCTGGGCGCTGGGCGGACTTGGAGCCTGGGGTCAGCAGCTGCAAACTGTTACCTAAAGGATGGATCAACAACAAGGTCCTACTGTGTAGCACAAGGAACTGTATTCAGTACCCCGAGATAAAGCGTAATAGAAAAGAATCTATACATATGAAGTTTGGTTGATTTATAACGTGCTAATTTCTGCTACATAGCAAAGTGATTCAGTTGTACACATATATGTAGATCAACTGTACTTCAGTTGAGGAACAGCTGGCGCTGTTTACCTGGGCTTTCTCATCACTACTCTCTGCTTTCCATTTGGAGGCATTCTTGGCAAGTTTCAGCGTTGCAGCTCAGGCCTTTGCTTCTCCGTTGCTGTTCTCTTAGGTGGGGAAAACACAGGCCTTTGGTCTGCACAGAGCACGTGAACACAGGACTCCCCACCTCCTTCATAACCTGCTCCACAATTGCTCCCTCGGTTTCTGGGGAGAGGGCACAGCTCTCAAAGGTGGACTAACGACAAATTTCAGCTCCGGCTGTGGGATGTGGGTAAAGTTCAAACTTCAGATTAATTTCAATTAACTAGGAATTGCTGAGGCCTGTCCCGAGGTGAAACCACAAAGCCCTGCTACTAACTCCGCGGCAGGCACCTCACCACATCACAGGCTTCTGTTTTCCTCCAGCCAGGAGCCGCCAAGTTTAGGGAGAGCCTCCTGGTGGCTGGTCCCATTCAACAAGACGCATAATGGGGACTCCAGGCAACAAGTTCAATGCTTTCCGGGTCTCACCACTACTTAAGAAAAAGAAATATATATATATATATGTCTCACCACTATAAAAAAATCATACACACNTGGCTGTGGGGTGGTAGGGTGGGGTGGGGATGCTAGGGGCATCTGCTTCCTGCCTCAATCAGAATGCCAGATTATTTGTCTGAGGTGTAGACTACTTTTCAACCAAAAGAAGCGTATAGTAACATAGGATTTGTAACAAGGAAGGCAAGACCAAGCACAGGGTAGCTGGGCAAAGCCAGGGCAAGTTATTAATATAAACATGGGACAGATCTTGATAAGAGCTGAGCCACTGAGCAAAATGTGTTTTTGTCTGGTGAAAGTGGTGTTAGTTAATCTACAATCCATTTTTATTTTTAATTTATTTTTTTATCAAGATAACATTGGCTTCTAATATTATCTCAGCTTCCTGTGTACAACACTGATATTTCTACTTCTAAACGCAGTGTGCTCACCACAAAAATCTTAGTTTCCATCCATTTGGAATGACTGTTCAGTAACAGTATTTTTTTAAGAGGGGCATCTGAAAGTATGAATATGATATTGAAGGCACACTGCTATTTTAACAGGAAATCTGAGAGCCTGTAGAATAGGATTGCGACGGTTTGTTGAGATGAATTTAGCCAGCCTCTGCCAGTGTTAATTACATACTCAACTTCATTTATGGATACAGTGTTCTTCTGTTTTACTTCTGACCTTTGAATTCTTCAAAATAAGTCTTGTGAGACTTTTTCTAAGCACTGACCTTGACGAGAGTAGCCTGTAATCTGTAGAGGGCTTGCAATGATTGGCATGCCAGGGTTTGTGGGTGGGAATTTTGTCATAAGGTAGTCCCACATCATCTGTAATGGTGTTTTGCCAGTTCTGTATTTCAGACTTTTGCTTATTCAGCTTGAAAAGGCAGGTTGCTTATTCCTTTCTCTTGCTTACAAAGCATCTTTGTGAGATGGAAAAAGAACCCCAGTTTTGAGGGTACGTAAGGACATATCTGTTAGAAAGCTTCTCTTGACCATCATCTGAGTGTAAAGCGTTTCCAGTTTGCAATGACGATGGCTGTCTCTTCCTGAAGCCCTGTGTGACAAAGCCGTCAGGCAGAAGCAGTGGCCCCCTACCACCATACCGGGCAAGAGTCAGAAGCCTGAGTTCCTCTCTGGGTATAGGTTTCCCTGTAGCTCCAAGCAAGGTTGCTACCTTTGGCTGTTAGTTAGCAGAGACCCGGGATTCTAGTTCGAGGCTGTGTAATGAAGAGCAAGAGTTTCATGGGCTGCTACTCAGAGTTGGCTCTGGGAGGAGTGGGATCACCTGCACAACACAGACGCCGCCCCTCATCGTGGCCCATCTGAGCCAGGATTTTCCCAAGTCGCGAGTGAAAATATAGACCCCTACATATTACATACAACCCAGGAAATACTTTGGCCACCTGATGCAAAGAACCGACTCAGTGGAGAAGACCCTGATGCTGGGACAAATTGAGGGCAGGAGGAAAAGGGACTGAGAATGAGATGACTGGATGGCATCACTGACTCAATGGACATGAGTTTGAGCAAGCTCTGGGAGACAGTGAAGGACAGGGGAACCTGGTGTGTTGCAGTCCGTGGGGTCGCAGAGCTGGACGTGACTAAGCGGCCGAACGACAGCAACGTGTGTTACTATGCGTTTGGTGTTTCGCTAGAATGCCTCACCTTTTCTTTTCTGGACCAAATAGTGTCTTACTCATGCTGGGACCCCAGTGCTATCTCTGCTGACGTGATTTTCTTTTTTTTCCTCCAGCAGAACCAATTGTTCCCTTATTTGTGCCCCTACAGAAATGTATCTGAATTTTTTACCTAGCATTCTTTAAAAATAGAGGAATGAACCCAATTCTCAGGGTCCAGAGAAATCACTGAAATAGTCATGACAGGTAATCTTCAATGTAACAAGCACTTTATCATTCTTATTATGGTGCAGGCTTATTGTGTTTACAAATATTAACTCATCGGCCCCACCTAGCAACTGATGAGATAGGTACTGTTACTGCTCCCACTCACCTGATGAGAATGCATGGAGGCACAGGGCTGAGACACTCGAGGTCACACAAGGACCAGGATCTGAACCTCGGTGGTCTAATTCCCCAGTCGAGGACCTTGTCAACTCCAGCGCTATATCATGTCCTTCTGATGAAGGCCAGTCTTCAGGGCATGCATGACAGCAGAATTTCAGGTGCGTGGAATCGTCTCAAAGCTATGAGTAAGGGCCTGGTCTCCTTGTTGCTCATGAACCCAAGCAGCCATAGAACGTAGGCACTAGGTTCCCTTTGATCTGCCGCGCGGGCTCAGAGTCGCACAGGATCTCTTTATTCAGATAAAGCGACGGCCAGAACAGTGTGTCCTCAAGGGAACCTGGTGTCTCCCCCAGTGGAGGAGTTGGCCGGGTCTCATGATTTATGAAGCCACAGGCTAAATGGAACTCCAGTTGCTCGGAGACCAGGTGCTTCTATATCCTACGGTTGCCCAGGACATTTCCAAGGGGTGGAGCTTGGTGGTTGAAAGTCCACGGCTTGGGCATGACTTTTTCCTCCCTGGAAAAGCGGGCTTTAGGAGGGTTCAGCATGATCCCGAAAGTTCAGGCTGCATGTAAACCTGCATCTTTGGGGGTATGTTTCTTCCCTGATGGCACTTCTTTATGGTCAGCTACCTTTGGGGAATGTATACTGACTAAAGATTAATAGGTTTGGACTCTAGCTAATAATAAATTTGAGTCTTTAGGCTACTATTCCTTTGATGAATGCTTTGCTAAATGAGATGAGGAATCATTACAAATATAGACTAATTCTGCACTTCATGTTTTCCTTCTGTGTTTTCCTTCTGATAGAAGGGTAATTATTTCAAAAGTGGTATACATTCACTGCTGCTGCTGCTGCTAAGTCACGTCAGTCGTGTCCGACTGTGTGACCCCATGGACTGTAGCCCACCAGGCTCCTCCGTCCATGGGATTTCCCAGGCAAGAATACTGGAGTGGGGTGCCATTGCCTTCTCCGATACATTCACTGTGTACTTACTATTCAAATGCGACAGAAAACCGAGCAGATTATGAAGGCCTCTATAAATAGCTTCTCAAAGACAACTGGAACAAGAGGTTGATATACTCCTCTCATTTTAATGCGCGCAATAAATTTATACACAGATGTTTAGCATATTGTTTCCTGGGCAGTAAAGAATCCTGCCAGTGAAGGAGATGCCGATTGGATCCCTGGGTCAGGAAGATCCCCTGGAGAAGGAAATGGCAACCCACTCTAGTATTCTTGCCTTGAGAATCCCATGGACACAGGAACCTGATGGGCTACAGTCCATAGGGTTGCAGAGTGGAACAAGACTGGGAGACTGAGCCTGCACATATTTATCATATTATTTATTGATAATAATTTTAAATGAGATTATATTGTATATACTGTTTTAAACTGTGCCTTTTAACTAAGGAATAATTATTGAGTGCGAAAGCACTCAGCAAGTACTCTATCACATAATTTCTCTTGCGTAAGGGAATCTGATAGTTAAATACTGCCAATTTCATACCTTCAAAATGTTCTGTATTTTAATAAATAAAACAACATTTGACATGGAAAAAAAAAATTGTCACCTTGAGGAAAAAAAATAAGGTTTCTCTAAACTTCCTCCACCTTAATTTTGCAATGTTACTGATTACCGAATTGAACCAGTAAGTTACATAAGAACTTTCCATTCACCTTTAATTTAAAAGCGAAAGTGAAGTCACTCAGTCATGTCTGACTCTTTGCGACCCCATGGACTCTAGCCTACCAGGATCTTCTGTTTATGGGATTTTCTGGGCAAGAGTACTGGAGTGGGTGCCATTTCCGTCTCCATTTAATTTAAACACGTGCCCAAAATACACAAGACCTCTCCTCAAATCAAAAAACAAAACAAAGCCTTCACAGAAATTGCACGTTCAAGGCAAATACGTTTAATAATTTAAATTAAGCACACACACAAATAGATGGAAAAAAAACACTTCTAAGAATAGGATAACAGTGACCAGGGTTTGCAGTGAATTCCTCTTTCGTTAGATCTTTGCTATCTTTCCTAATTATTTTTTAAACACTTCAGAACATCTGGAAAGTTCCATACAAGGTAACTTTCCTGCAAAGAGATGTCGAAAAAATGTAGCACCGTCAGGAGATAGTGATCAGCATGGGGAAGCGATCACATCAGTTAAAAGTATTTGAGAATACAGGCTTATAGCCAGGACAACAGAAGACAGAGCGGGCCTCTGTCTCCCTCTCCTTCTCCTCCTCTCTCCCTCCCTCTGTACGAACGTGTGCAGGTTGGTTAAAAGAGAGCTTTCAGTCTCTCTTTCCTTCCTTTTCTTCTCTTTTTCTGTCTGTCCTGAGTGCTACAGTAGAATTAACGTGAAGACAACTCAAGGAACCAGATCCAATATAAGGAGGCTTGCTTGTGGTGAGACATGAATGAAATCGGTCCTTTGCATTGGGTGGTGGTAAGGATGATGATGTTGGTGTTATAAACAATGCAAAAAAATAGTAATTAAGCCGCATTGATCATTGCTAAGTACATTTCCTGCATTATCACAGTGAATCTCAGCAAGAGCCTCGTGAACTATTTCTGTTATCCCCACTTTACAGATCGGAAAATCCTGACATTAAAGCTTCTTGCACGTGTCTTGAGATCAGCCTGGATGTGGAGCTGAGCTACATCACAGAGGCACACCTCAGAGGCTAAACTCGTAAGCACTTTGCTTTATGAACAGTATTGAATCGTCTGTTACTGAACTGGCCATTGACGCATCTGTATAAATATTTGGTAATCTCTCCAGCAAATACTCAAAGCCATTGTGAGAATACGAATGCAGTGGGATTCAAACAGCTGACGACTCGCTGGATTAGATCTCACTGGTTTCATATATTACGACCAATCAGACACAAAGGTCACGGTTTTTGAGTTGGCAACTTTAGAAACCTTCAAATATTTTCGTAATTAGGATGGCTCCTCCTTACACAGACATATACGCACATCATTTCAGACCTGCTTCCCACTCTTAGGGCGTGGGGCACAGCTTGATAATCAATAGACTCTTGTTGTTCGCTTTAGAAATACAACATCTGTTTTGTTTATTTCTTTTGGTCACACCGTGAGGTATGTAGGAATCTTAGTTCCCCGACCAGGGATTGAACCAGTGCCTCCCCCCATGTCCCCCATTGGGAACTCAAAGTTTTAGCCACTGGACCACCAGGGAGGTCGAGATACTCAGCAGGCTTTGGAAGATGCCATCTTTGAGGCAGCTCTGATACAGGAAACCTCTGCTCGTCTTCAGAGCTGCCTTTCTAAAAGTCTTTCTCGTCACCGTGACGACGAAGAGCAGCTGCGCCTCTCTGATGCCCCTCCCTTCGTTCATTTGAAAGAAGGACTTCCGAGGACCAGAGCCAGGCAGCCAGTGTGGGGACTGAGTCTCTGCTTTACACATCCTCAGGGCCCAGCGTGGGGGGGGCTCTCAGAAGAGTGTGTGGGCAACGTGAGTCATTAAGTGGCAACTTTTCATTACTGAAATGATGGATATAATGTGTTACATAACGTCAGGTTTTCCAAGTGTGTGGCAACTCCTCACTGTGTGCGCTACACTTCTCTTCAGAAACACACACGGGGACACTCTGTATTCTTTTGTCTTCTAGAGTGTGTATGCATTTGACTCAGCGTGTGTGTGTGTTAAATCAGGAGTCCCCAGCCTACCGAATCCAATGCTTGATGATCTGAGGTGGTGCTGATGTAACAATGACAGAAGTACAGTGCACAAAAAATTCAGTCAGCCCCAGACCATCGCTCTCACCGCCACCTTGATCCTTGGAAAAACTGTCTTTCACGAAACTGGTCCCTGATGCCAAAAATGTTGGGGATTGCTGTTAAAAGATATATTTCCCTTTCTTAAACTGGAGCCTAAAATTTCTGAGTGGGACTCATCACTTAAATAAAACAAAGTTCTACCTGAATAAGCTCTCAAAACCTGCAGAAATATGACAAAAATAATTGCAAATAATCATGAAAAGTTTTTTTTAAGCATTTAAACTACCGAATCTCAGACGACTGCTGAATTAAAATTCTAAAACACCCATCACTCTGCCAGAACTATTTCACATCAGCATCTCTTCTACAAAATAAACCTGTGTGTGTTCATTTTATATGGATTCCTTTTCACTCTCCCCTGCCTTTCCCAAGGAGCTGGCTGTTAAAAGAACCACAAGAAACCCCTTTGAAAGGACAGTCCATTTGATTATTTTTATGGGTGGCACGTTTTTATTTCAGCAAGATGATTTGTTCCCCAGTGGAGTTCACTAGCATTAAAGCCACCTCTGAGTCCTGGGTTTAGGTAAGTTGACAGTGAGGTGCTTCTGATAACATGTGATTACCCCAGCACTTCCCTAGCAGCCCCTGGGGCCATTTTCCATGCCATTCAATTAAAAGAGTTTCCAGCGTGACTAACATTCTGCATTCTGACTAACATTCTGCATTCTGAAGAGCTTTCATCATACGGTGCAGTGAGGCATTATTTCAAAATAGAACGCCTGTAAGAAAGCTGCTTCTTTCCTCCCATTGTGAGATGTTCCTTCTAAGTGTGCATCACCCAGACACCGTCCACTTTCTTCCCTGACTCCTGACCATGTCTCTGTTTCTCCTGAGAGGTCAGCCGTTAACGTTCAGACGAGAAAAGGACAAGGGAGCTTCTCGGGCATCTCAGGGTCTAGTTGAGGGAAACGTAAAGAGCTCTGGCCCAGCCCCTGCATTCGCCCCCATCTCTCCGCACGCCTCGCATTCCAGGCTGACTCCAGCGCTGTCCCTCGGTGTCTGACTCTGTGCGACCCCGTGGGCTGCAGCCCGCCGGGCTCCTCTATCGTGGGATTTTTCAGGCAAGGACCCTGGAGCGGGCTGCCATTTCCTCCTCCAGGAGCTTTTCACCACCCCAGATGGAACCTGCATTTCCCCTGTCTCTCGCATTGCAGGCAGATTCTTTACCCGTTGGGCCACTGGGGAGGCACTTCCAGGCTAAAGAAGACGCTTGAAATACAACATTATTCCAAGAACTGCAGAGGGTGGAACAGCTGAGTCAGCTCCCCCAAATTTCCTGTTGACTTGACAAAACGTAAATTAACTCACTAATTATGGTGACTAATGGCATATCTGTAAATATTTACCTGTGTGACATTCAGATTTGCTTTAGAGAATATAGTAAAATCTCTATCTAGATTCTAAATCTATCTATTTATAGATAGATTAAAATCTGTATACAGAGGCTATATTAAAATCTATAAATCAATGAGGAATGATAGCTGGGTTCCCAAAATATACAAAGGGCTGCTTCTGTCTCTTATACACATCTGGGTGGCTGGGNTAGATTCTAAATCTATCTATTTATAGATAGATTAAAATCTGTATACAGAGGCTATATTAAAATCTATAAATCAATGAGGAATGATAGCTGGGTTCCCAAAATATACAAAGGGCTGCTTTTTAAAAAAAAAAAAATTCTTAAACTGAGATCTATTTCTCAGGTTGATAAGAAGTATTGAGGTTTGACATGGTGAGTTATATCAAAATATTCCTTTGGGTAAAGATGGCTCTCTCTCTTATTTTGAAGGATATTTACTTGGAACATATGTACTTATAGTAATATAGCCTGAGAGACACAAAAAATAACCTGGAAAGAACATACATTGTGATAAGTACCTTTGTTCTGAATTACAGAGACTAAAGGTTTGATCCAGAAAAGAAGACTGCATAATTCACACAGATTCATGATTTTGCTTTAAATTCGATGCCATTGCCAACTGGTTACCCCTCCAGCCTTTTTATTGCAAACTTCCTTTAAAATTGCACAACTTCTCCATTTCTGAAGCATGCAGCATTGACCCCCAGGCCTGTATACTGAGCTCTAATACTCTGGCCACCTGATGCAAAGAGCAGACTCACTGGAAAAGCCCCCAGTGCTGGGAAAGAGTGAGGGCAAGAAGAGAAGGGGATGACAGAAGGAGGATGGCTGGATGGCATCATCGACTCAACAGAACTGAGTCTGAGCAAACTCCGGAGACAGNACCTGATGCAAAGAGCAGACTCACTGGAAAAGCCCCCAGTGCTGGGAAAGAGTGAGGGCAAGAAGAGAAGGGGATGACAGAAGGAGGATGGCTGGATGGCATCATCGACTCAACAGAACTGAGTCTGAGCAAACTCCGGAGACAGTGAAGGACAGGGAAGCCTGGTGTGCTGCAGTCCCTGGGGTTGCAGAGAGTCGGACACGACTTAGTGATGAGCAACGGCAACAGCATCATGACCTCCAGTTGTTCTCAAAGGAGGATTTCTTCAGCAAAGCGATTTCATCCCTCNGTCTATCACCAACTCCCGGAGTTCACTCAGACTCATGTCCATCGAGTCCGTGATGCCATCCAGCCATCTCATCCTCGGTTGTCCCCTTCTCCTTCTGCCCCCAATCCCTCCCAGCATCAGAGTCTTTTCCAATGAGTCAACTCTTCACATCAGGTGGCCAAAGTACTGGAGTTTCAGCTAGGACTTGGTTTATCCATCATTCTATGCAAAAAAGGTGATTCAGTCTCTCTGTATATATAAAACTGTGTATATATATAACAATCTATTGTTTTCTTTTTCGAATTCTTTTCCCTTATAGTTATTACACAGTATTGAGTGTAGATCCCTGTGCCGTGCTGTGGGCCCTTGCTGGTTATCTGTTTTACACGGAGCAATGCATATCTATTAATCCCGAACTCCTAATCTATCCCTGCCTCCTTTTCCCTTTTGTTAACCGTTTTCTATGTCTGTGGTCCTATTTCTATTTTATACAGGAGTTCACTGGTGTCAGTTTACTTGTCACATATAAATGACATCATGATACTTGTCTTTGTCTGACTTACTTCCCTTAGTCTGATCGTCTCCAGGTCCATCCTTGTTGCTGCCAATGGAATTATTTAATTCTTTTTTTATGGCTGAGAAATGTAGGTTGAGTATGTATATACACGGGGCCAGTGGCTCAGCAGTAAAANCTGACTTACTTCCCTTAGTCTGATCGTCTCCAGGTCCATCCTTTTTGCTGCCAATGGAATTATTTAATTCTTTTTTTATGGCTGAGAAATGTAGGTTGAGTATGTATATACACGGGGCCAGTGGCTCAGCAGTAAAAAATCCACCTGCAATTCAGGAGACGCAGGAGATGCAGGTTCCGTCCCTGGGTCGGGAAGATCCCCAGGAGTGAGACGTGGACACCCACTCCAGTGTTCTTGCCTGCAGAATTCCATGGCAGAGGAGCCTGGCGGGTTGCAGTTCATGAGGTTCACAAAGAGGTGGACACAATTGAAGCAGCTGAGAACACAGGCATAGATACACACTGCAGTTTTCTTTTCTGCAAAGCCGCCCCCTCCTTACCAAAGAACATCAAAGGATCAACTTTTGGAGTGAAGACAACACAGTTCTTCTCATTACACGCTTCTGTTTCGACAATGATTGTGACATGGGACGCATTTTGCATAGTAAAATGATCGTCTTAATCTTTTGCAAAGAGTGTGGTCATTTCCTTCCTGGGAGTGGAAGTACTGAAGGAATCCAGGTGGGCAAAGGGGGCTGGTAATTCTGTAAGTCGGTCAGGAGACAGCCTGCCCAGCCCGCTTAGGGGAGCTGGTCCTGAATGGGGCATTCTTCGACCAATGGGAAGGCCAGCTTCTTCGCTGATAACTTCCCAACTGGCAAGTACGGCGTGTATTGATTCATGTAGCTGACGTGCAGAGGAGTAGGCAGAAGAAAACAAAAACAGCCCCAGGCTGCTGAGCCGAAAATAACGCCCCAACAGAGTGCCAGTTTTCTAAGGCTTTCACCATCAGTGTTCTAGAATTACGAGATTAGACCCCGCAGGCTCTCGTGTGGTTTGAGTTGTTCGATTCGGGGCTGAGTGGTGTCTTGACAGTGATCCTGAATCATCAGAAGAAACACAAACTCAAGGCTGAGTCTGGTGTGCATGTACACGTTTGTCTCCTAACCTAACGCTCAACGTCCTGGTGGTTTAAATAGAGTTGCGGTGAGACTTAACTCTATCGAAATAAGTGTGTTGTTTGTGGTAAAAGTCTGGCTTCTTCAGTTTCCCACTTCAATCAGATTTTTGCCTGTGTTCAAAGAAAGCTTCGCAATTCATCACCTCCCTCCCATCAGTTAACAAAGGGAAACCTAACAGGCTGGTTTCCTTGGCTTATTTTCCGCATCGCAAACAGCAAGAGGAAAATCAACTTGCCTACAAATTCTGACTCATGGATCTTTTTCTTCTGGATACTAGTTTCTGCAGCAAAAGTCTCATAGGGTGGGCAGACTTTGGACGGTGACACCCACACGATCAGTCATCAGCTGCTACAGAACTCATTCAATCATTCATTCAACAGTATCTTTGGGGCTTCTTTTATGTGGAACAGTTGGGAAGAGAGGAAAAATTCCTTTGGGGGATTGAATTCCCTTGTCTGTTCTCAGTATAGACTTTTAAGTATTTAGTATTAAATGTGTACCCTTCCAGGCTGAACTCTTCATTCATCACCTTTTGGCTGTGCTGGGTCTTCTTTGCTGAGCAGACTTTCTCTCGTTCCGGAGAGCGGGGGCTGCTTTCTGGTTGTGGAGTTGTCATTGTGGCGGCTTCTCTTGTTGCAGAGCACACAGTCTAGGGTGCACAGGCTCAGTAGCCGCAGCTCCCGGTCTCTAGAGCACAGGCTTAGCAGTTGTGGCCCCTGAGCTTAGTTGCTCCGTGACACGTGGCCTCTTCCCAGATCAGGAATCAAACCCGTGACTCCTGCATTGGCAGGCAGACTCTACCACTGAGCCACCAGGGAAGGCCCCAGCATTGAACTGTGGAACAGTGCGTTCCATCTCAAGAAGCATATTGATGCAGACACGCACTTATCCACAGGGGTTTTTATTTACCTACATAAAAGGAGAGGGATGTTGATGGAGAAAATGACAAACAGAAGACAATTCAAAAGTTGTCTGTACCTGCAGAGCATGTATTTTTGGACACTCCTTTTACCTTCCAGCGTATGTTCATGCTACCATGAATTTGCATTCACTCAGCATACACCAGCTGTATATTAAAATAGGAGCAGCTGGGTGGGGAAGGCAGGGGAGGAAGAAGTAGCCTCCAGGATCAGGCAAACAGAAGAAGCCAAAGCGGCATTTATCAATGCGATCTCAGTTACTCACGGGATAAGTAAGGCACAGGTGGGGCTGGGGGTCCTTCTTTAATAATCATGTTGACCTTCTTTAATAATCATGTTTTATCCTAAGCTTCCTTTCAAGGGAATCTCTCTGTTTAAAAAAAAAAAAAGACTTTATTTTGTACTGGGGTGCAGCCAGTGGACGATGTGATAGTCTCCGGTGGAGAGCAAAGGGACTCAGCCGTACACATGCACGTACCCGTCCTCCCCCAAACTGCCCGCCCACCCAGGCTGCTGCAGCACACCGGGCAGTCGCCTGTGCTGCGCAGCGGGCCCTTGCCGCTTATCCACTTTAAATATGGCAGTGTGTATATGTCCACCGCCAAGCTGTCTCCAATAATTCTCCCAATAAATCCCCTAAAAAATCGGTACTGCAAACTTCTAGGAGACAGTTACATGCTCCATGCCCCCCAAACACGTGGAGAATGACCTTCTGGCCGCAGCACGTCCACACGGTGAATAATGTCCTCGTATATACACACTCATGGCTATTTAGGCCCCACATCACTTCTAGCTATTTCACCAGCTTGGCTCGGGAGTGAACTGGGGGATAAAATAAATTACGTGGATATTCTCTTCCAACCAGGCACTTGACCCTTGGGAGGAGAAGTGTGGTTGTTAAAACATACTGTAAATCAGCCCCGCGGATGAGGCAACATCCCTTAAGAGGCTGAAGGGGAAAATAATTGGAACCTCAGTGTGGGGGCACCATGTGAGCCCCCACCGCCCCGAGGAGACCCCTCTCCCTACCACTGGCCTCCCCCTTCCTGCTCCCCACTTCAGGATTCTCCTTCGAGCAAAGCGGCTCCATCTGATGGTCAAAAGGCCAGCCCAGAACAAACCTGCTGTGACTGGCTTTGGATAGCTCAGACAGTTTCCTGGGGAAATCACCATTTTCTCTCTGCTTTCCCTGAATCTGTGAAAAGAGTGTTTGTTTTGGCATTTTTCAGGCTTCGTGTGATTTTTCGTATTCCACAGTTTGAGAGATTACATTACACCTTGTGATCAGAATGAGGGCTGGGGCTAAGTTGATTCCACAGCATTAGAATCCCATAATTATGGGTTCAAGAGGAGGAGGAAGGTGAATTTAGATCAACTCGGCTTTAAGGACTTAATGCAACATGCCGGGTATGACTGAAGACACACTCTATGTTTGCATTACGTGATACAGGCCTTGCTTTTGTTCAGTCGCTAAGTTGTGTCCAACTCTATGTGACCCCATGGACTTCAGGCTCCCCTGCCCTTCACTATCTCTCAGAGCTTGCTCAGATTCATGTGCGCTGAGTCGGTGATGCCGTCCAACCATCATCCTCTGTTGTCCCCTTCTTTTGTCTGCAATCTTTCCCAGCATCAGGGGCTTTTCCAATTAGTCGGCTCTTCTAATCAGGTGGCCGCAGTATTGGAGCTTCAGCATGAGTCAGTGGATATTCAGGATTGATTTCCTTTAGGATGGCCTGGTTTGATATGGGCCTTTCCTGTGCCATAAACATATCACATGCAGATGTTTGACAAATCATGAAGGGCTGTGTAAAAACGAACTTGGGAGCTGAAAGCGAAGTGGAAGTCCAACCCCTCACTTTAAAGAAAAGACATTACATTAAATGGAATTCAAGGAATTTTCTCAGAGTTCCTAAAAAAAAAAAAAACAGTGCTGCCACCAGAACTCGTGTCTCTTGAATTTCAGCCCCATGCATGTATTATTCATGAGTAAGTATATCTGATCCTGCGCAAAAACTCCTGCACTTGATAAATACACACACACACACACACACACACACACACACACACACATTGTTATTTATCATATTGTACCTAAGGATTACAGAATTTGCACTTGTTTGGTTTTAGCACTGCTGACCAAAAGTATCTCTGAATGCTCACAGTAGCTCTGGAAATAAAATGTGAATGCATTAAAACACACACACGCAGTAGATAAGAGCCAACTCTTTCTCTTTGGAAAAGGGGAGTGCGTTCTGGGCAGTTTTCTAAATAGGAACCCAGCTCCCACAGCTGCCAGGAGGATCCCATTAAGGACAATAAAGGGTGGAATTCCTTTGCTATAACCACTGCCCTTTTATTAAAGCTAGCAGGTGTATGCTCCTAGATAATCACCATACTCACATGATCACAGGAGATAAACCTGCTTATCTTCAGGAATAGCTGCCTGCCCATGTCCAAAAAAAGAGCATGATTTTACACACTTGTGTTTACTCCTTACGTTCTCTATCAGCCCAAAAGGCCATGATACATTCTTGCTCCAAAGGCAGTGATAATGTCTTTTTAAAAAGAATAAAAGTTGTTTTTATGGAAACAGGGGCTTTCCTGATAGCTCAGTTGGTAAAGAATCTGTCTGCAATGCAGGAGACCCCAGTTTGATTCCTGGGGGGGGAAGATCCCTTGGAGAAGGGACAGGCTACCCACTCCAGGATTCTTGGGCTTCTCCTGTGGCTCAGCTGGCAAAGAATTTGCCTGCAATGTGGGAGACCTGGGTTCGATTCCCTGGGAAGATCCTCTGGAGAAGGGACAGGCTACCCACTCCAGTATCCTGGCCTGGAGAATCCCATGGTCTGTGTGGTCCATCGGTTCGTAAAGAGTCGGTCATGACGGAGCAACTTCCACTTATGGAGCCATGGAGCAGAGGGATAGTGTCAGTCCTTTAAAAAACAACAACAACAACACACACGGTTTCCCATTTTATTGTTTACTTTGGCCCTGCCAGCCAGCATGGAGGACCTCAGGGCACTGAACCCAGGCTCCCCGCATTGGGAGCACGGCCGCCAGGGAAGTCCCTCAAGCACTGATCTTGGTTCCACTTTTCGGGACAATGTCTATGATGATTATTTAAAGTTGCTTATCTCTTCTCATATTATCACACACACGCTGGGGAGAGGGGGAGAGGTTGGGAAACACTAGCACACTGGCAAAGAGTGAAATTCTTGGCATCGTGGGGGGAAAGAGGCGACATTGCCGCGTGAGTGTGCACGCGCACGCGCATGTGTACATGGGAAAGAGGGAGCCCCAGAGAGAGGGGAGCTACGAAGACACCGGGAAGACTGGATTCAATCAGGCTGATAGACGATTGGTGACGTGACTCTGTATCTCCTACTTGACGTTCACTAGGAAGCGTGAGAAGGTGCTGATGCTGTACTGCATCTGATGGAACTGAGGGCCATTTGCCTTCACTTGCTACCTGCCCAACCTTTTTGTTTTTTTAACAAGAGTAATTGTTTGAAGCCTCTCAAGAGTGTTGTCCTTTGTTTTCTCTGATTTTATATTTCACCACACTCACACACCTTGAGCGACGATGGGCAAAAGCCAGTGCATAGAAGACAAGAGACAAGGTGTTAGCAAAGGCTTCCTTAGGTCTAGGGAGTGGACACAGAGGAAGCACCCCGATTTTCAGAAGAAACCAGCTTTGTCAATTCATCACACTGACCTACAGGGTTTCAGAAACCGAATCTGTGTACCTTCCCTAGATAACTGATGCCACAGAGATCCCAGAGATCCCCAAATTAGTGTTAATAACCAGCTGATATAAATGGTAGGAAATTGTTGGGAATGGATATCACTGAGAAAAAGAAAAGACTTCATTTGGGCAACTTCCTAACAGATATATTTATTCTCTTGTGTCCCTTAACAACAACAACAGAAAAAGCAATGTGGGTAGGCAGGAGAGGTAAGCAGAGGAAAATTTATTTATTTTTTTGTTACTCACTGGCTGAATTTCCCTTGCAGGAACATTGTGTCTAATTAGAATGTACAGACTTGAATCCTATTTCATCTCCTCAGGGAACGTCTCTTTTTAATTAAAAGCTTTAAATGTACAAATTCTATCTCCAGATGAATTCCTGAGCTTTTCAAGATACCTCGATACGGACAGAGAACGGAGACGCCACGCTTCCAGGGTGGAAGCGGCAGGAAAAAACTATGGCTGGGGTGTCACATGGAACAGGACGTTATGTAACTAAACCTACTGATTTAAATCTTATCTCAGGCTGGATTTTAGACCGTGACTTCTTATTGTCCACCAGGGTTTTCACATGTTTTAGACAGATGCGGATGGATAATGTACCTGTTACTAGCAAGACTTCAGTGGTTGCTTCCCAAATCTTTCTGCCAAGGGGAAGACCTCCCCGGGATCGCCTGTCCTCTCTCCTTCCTCCATTTTTAAGGATGGTTTGCTACTAGAAAACCTGTTTACTCTTCCATATTCTGTCTCTATAAACCTTCTGTGAAGAATTAATTATACCATGTAAGCACCCAGAAGGCCAAGAGGCTGGCATTCTGAAGTCTGAAAGCAATTCAAAAGAGGATGATTCATCTTTTTAAAAGAATAATTGTGTGTGTCTATTTTCGGCTGCGCTGGGCCGCCGTCGCCGCGCTGGCTTGCCTCTGTCCCAGCACAGCGGCTGCTCTCCGGCTGTGATGCGCTCAGCCTTCTCACCGCGGCGGCTTCTCTTGTCGGGGAGCAGGGGCTCCAGGGCACACGGGCTTCAGTTGTTGCTACACGTGGCCTCCGCAGGTGTGGTTCCTGGGCTCTAGAGCACAGGGTCCATAGTCGCAACACGTGGGCTTAGGTGTTCGGAGGCATGTGGGATCTTCCCCGGCCAGGGATCGAACCCGTGTCTCCGTCACTGGCTGGTGGCTTCCTTACCGCTGAGCCACCAGGGAAGCCCGCACCACCGTTTTCAGGAGAGGGAAGCTCTGTTGACTGTTCCTAGCACTTCAGTCAGTGGAAAGGTCAGTCCTCACGGAAGTTTGAGTCCGGATGAATGCAGCCGGGGCCATGCTGTTTCTATTTAGCCTTTTATTCAAGCGTTTAACAGACGCTTAGAACGTGTCAGCTTCCCAGAAGGATCAGATGGTAAAGAATCCGCCCACAATGCAGGAGATGCAGGTTCCATCCCTGGGCCAGGAAGATCCCTTGGAGAAGGGAATGGCAACCCACTCCAGTATTGTTGCCTGGAGAATCCCACAGATGGAGGAGCCTGGTGGGCTATAGTCCATGGGGCCACAAAAGAGTTGGCTATGACTGAGGGACTGAGAACTCTGGCATACCACTGTTACAAGGATTCCAAGAGTTAATGCAGACAAAAGTGTTTAGGT
>SJYW01046041.1:267157-278856 GCA_006410735.1 Raphicerus campestris | reverse complement strand
GTATTCATAACTGGAGCTGCAGACCAGATGAAGTCATCCCAGAGAACGGATCAAGTGAGGAGGCCAAAGATAACACATGGAGAACATTTAAGAAGAGGGCGGAAGGATCAGGCTGACAACAGAAACAGGGAACGAGAAAACAAAGGAAAGAGAGATGTGTATAAGAGACAGGAGGGATAGTGTCAGTCTTTTAAAAAACAACAACAAAAACACACATGGTTTCCCATTTTATTCTTTATTTTGGCCCTGCCAGCCAGCATGGAGGACCTCAAGGCACTGAACCCAGGCTCCCCGCATTGGGAGCCCGGCCGCCAGGGAAGTCCCTCAAGCACTGATCTTGGTTCCACTTTCCGGGACAATGTCTATGATGATTATTTAAAGCTGCTTATCTCTTCTCATCTTATTATCACACACACGCTGGGGAGAGGGGGAGAGGTTGGGAAACACTAGCACACTGGCAGAGAGTGAAATTCTTGGCATCGTGGGGGGAAAGAGGCGACATTGCCGCGTGAGTGTGCACGCGCACGCGCATGTGTACATNGACATTCATGGTGAACTTTTTCCCAATTCGCTGAAAAATTATCAACACATTCAAAAACCTCAGTAAACATTAGGCAGAATAAACAGTGAGAAATCCACAGCAAGAGAGACATCACCATAAAAAACAAAGAGACCACCAAAGAAGCAGGTAAATGAGACCCTGACGGAGTGAAAATTCAATAAATATCAGCATACTCAGAAACCAGACAACGGAATTAGAAAACAAAGGCTTTAAATGAACGATTATGAATATGCTAAAGGAATGTAAATGTGAAAACAATAAGGGGAAAAATAGAGTTTCAACAGCAAAATGGAAATCACGTAAAAAAAACTTACAGAAATTTTGGAAGTGCAAAATGCATTGGCATGAAAAACCACTGGGTGCGCTACAGAGCTGGTTAGACACGGAAGAATAAAATCAGGGGAGGACATGGAAGCAACCGAGATGTCCATCAGCAGATGAGTGGATAAGAAAGCGGTGGTACATACACACAATGGAGTATTACTCAGCCATTAAAAAGAATACATTTGAATCAGCTCTAATGAGATGGATGAAACTGGAGCCGATTATACAGAGTGAAGTAAGCCAGAAAGAAAAACACCAATACAGTATACTGACACATATATATGGAATTTAGAAAGATGGTAATGATGACCCTGTATGCAAGACAGCAAAAGAGACACAGATGTGTAGAGTGGACTTTCAGACAGGGAGAGGGTGGGATGATTTGGGAGAATGGCATTGAAACATGTATACTATCATGTAAGAAACGAAGCGCCACATTATGTTTGATGCAGGATTCAGGGTGCTTGGGGCTGGTGCACGGGGATGATCCAGGGAGATGATATGGGGTGGGAGGGGGTTCAGGATTGGGAGCTCGTATACACCCGTGGCGGATTCATGTCAATGTATGGCAAAACCAATACAGTATTGTAAAGTAAAATAAAGTAAAAATAAAATTAAAAAAAAAGAAGTTAAATAAGCAGGGTGACAATATACAGCCTTGACGTACTCCTTTTCCTATTTGGAACCATTCTGTTGTTCTATGTCCAGTTCTAACTGTTGCTTCCTGGCCTGCATACAGATTTCTCAATGAACATACAATGTTATATTATTCACCCACAAAAGGAATGAAGTTCTGAACCATAATGTTACATGGATGAACCTTACAAACATTATGCTAAGTGAAGTAAGCCAGATACACAGAACANAAGTAAAAATAAAATAAAATAAAATCAGGGGAGAATTGTCGTTCATTGCAGGAGGAAAGATTTTCGGTAGAAGAGCAGACGTCAACACACAGAACTGCTCCAGTGGCCCAGCAGTGAGGACTCCGCCTTCCAGTTCAGGGGCTGTGGGTTCAATCCCTGGATAGGGAGCTAGCATCCCATATGCTGCAGGGTGCGGTCAAAAGTTTAGTGTTTAAAACTTCAACCCAGGACTTTCTTAGTTTGAGATTCTACTCTCTGTGCCACACTATATCCCTTTATTGCTATTATTTTGCTATTATAAGACTTTTGCTAAGTCTTCATCTCAGCCCACTATTTTGATCCATGTGAAAACCATTTACTTGAGTGGGCTTTGTACATTCACGGCCATGTACAAAATATATAGTTTTTAAGAGCTTGTATTACATGATTTTCTCATCTATAGTTTGTTATTCACCCACCCTAGAAGTGAAGCAGCTTCATCCTCCTCCTAAACTGCTGAACTTTGAAGCTTGAGAATATTATAAATAGAGATTGGTTGCAGGATTTTGCAGGATTTTCAGACACCCTGGTTGGGAGGAAAGGGAAGGCAGTGTCCACGTGAAGAATGCATTTCACGTTTGGTAATATTTGACCCCAGATGAAGTAAAATGTGGCTTCACCTCCAAAGTAAACATTGGTCAGTTCCTACCCCATTACGTGTTCCTGAAGACAAAGATTCTGGGCTATCAATCATAATAATACTCCCATTAGCTCTTAAGCAACATGTTTGAATAGGAAACTGCCTCTCCCTGTCTCTCTCTCTCTCTCTTTATGTCCATTGCTGATTTAGAGACAGATCTCCAGGCTTATCTTGAAAATATTTACTCAGCTTCTTTCAGAGCTTGGTCATGAAAGCATATGTTTCTCCAAAGCAAAAGATGACAGAAGAAGATGAGGAATACAGGGTCCCTGTCTGTCCTAATATTTTGGTGGAAGGTGACAGGGGAGATCAGAAAGCGAACACTGAGGAAATGGCTTTGATTTTCTGTCTGCTCCTTTCAGTGAAACAAAAATAAAGGTCGAAAGCTCCACCTGGTTTCCCTTTCTCTTCTCCCACTAGGTGCAGGCCTACCTATCCTTCTGGGCTCCCCTCGTGGCTCAGATGCTAAAGAATTCACCTGAAATTCAGGAGACCTGGGTTCGATCCCTGGGTTGGGAAGATCCCCTGGAGGAGGGCATGGCAACCCACTCCAATATTCTCACCTGGAGAATCCCAAGGACAGAGGAGCCTGATGGGCTGCAGTCCATGGGGTCACACAGAGTCAGACGCAACGGAGCGACGAAGCACGTCCCTACACTTCAGACTTTTCTGTTTTCATCTTCCTTGCATCTTGTCTGCTTATTCTCTTTGCGTGTTTCTGACTTGTGTTTATCCTTGGAGAAGCTAAGCTGAATATGCAAGTTTTAAAATATTGAAAGAATACAAGAGAATTAAAAGTGTGTTCCTTCTTTGTGGTAGGATAGACTAAAGAAGTAAATAGGCATGGTTGATACAAGTGATTTTAGGTTATCTGACAGTAATTCTTTGAGAATTACTTAAAACTCAACATTCAGAAAACTAAGATCATGGCTTCTGGTCCCATCACTTCACAGCAAATAGATGGGGAAACAGTGGAAAGAGTGAGAGACTTTTTTTTTTGGACTCCAAAATCACTGCAGATGGTGATTGCAGCCATGAAATTAAAAGACACTTGCTCATTGGAAGAAAAGTTATGACCAACCTAGGCAGCATATTCAAAAGCAGAGACAGTAATTTGCCAACAAGGTCCATCTAGTCAAGGCTGTGGTTTTTCCAGTGGTCATATATGGATTCACATCCATATATGGACACAAAGAAAGCTGAGCGCTGAAGAATTGATGCTTTTGAACTGTGGAGTTGGAGGAGACTCTTGAGAGTCCTTTGCACTGCAAGAGGATCCAACCAGTCCATCCTAAAGGAAATCAGTCCTGAATATTCATTGGAAGGACTGATGCTGAAGCTGAAACTCTAATACTTTGGCCACCTGATGCGAACAATTGCTTCAATGGAAAAGACCCTGATTCTGGGAAAGATTGAAGGCAGGAGGAGAAGGGAATGACAGAGAATGAGATGCTGGAAGGCATCACCGATGGACATGAGTTTGAGCAAGCTCCGGGAGTTAGTGATGGACAGGGAAGCCTGGCATGCTGCAGTCCACGGGGTCGCAAAGAGTCAGACACGACTGAGTGACTGAACTGAACTGAATTCTTTGAGAAAGGAAGAGAGAGTGATATTCCCATTTTGGTTATGAATACATTAAAAGACTGGGAAGGTAGATGATACCCCCAGGACAGAGAGTTCATTGGTAAGAACAACAACATTAAGACTCAAGGATTGGAAATTATAGGTCATTTGGCCATGCAGCCATGACGTCGCAAACCACTAGAGACGTCCCCGTGTTTTATCTCATTTTTATAGAACCACCAAAGGCATGAACGAATCGAGATATAAGGTGCCTGCATGGCTGACTTCTTAGCCAGTTCGTTGTCAGAAGGCTGGAGCGCAGCACGGGTGCATCTCAGCTATCGGAGCCGGGCGCATTTGCGAGTGCCCCTGGATGTGGGGCTACTCACCTGAAATTCTGTTTGCTCATCACTCTGGTTCTGAATCTTTCTCCAGGAGAGGGAAAAAACTCATCAGTCTCCATGGTATCACATCTTATTTTTTTAAGCTTTTTATAGCTTCAAACCCCATTTCCATCCTCATGATGATTCAGGCTGTGTCTATACTACGCCAACACAAATGGTTAAAAAGGGAAAAATTCAGAGTAATAATTGGAGTTTAGTTGACAAAATTCTAAATAAAGTAAAATTCCATCTAATTGGAAGTCTTTTAAAATTGAGACCTTCCAGATTCTTAGGCTTTAAACTGTTAATATTAGGCATAAAAAATTACCTCTAACCATCCTATTTAGGAATCCTTCTAAATGTTTAATAGATTTACATCCCAATAGAGACCCAACCAGTCCATTCTGAAGGAGATCAGCCCTGGGATTTCTTTGGAAGGAATAATGCTGAAGCTGAAACTCCAGTACTTTGGCCACCTCATGGGAAGAGTTGACTCATTGGAAAAGACTCTGATGCTGGGAGGAATTGGGGGCAGGAGGAGAAGGGGCTGACCGAGGATGAGATGGCTGGATGGCATCACGGACTCGATGGACATGAGTCTGAGTAAACTCCAGGAGATGGTGATGGACAGAGAGGCCTGGTGTGCTGCGATTCATGGGGTCGCAAAGAGTCGGACACGACTGAGCGACTGAACTGGACTGAACTGAACACTATATAATAGGTAACTTGAAATATACTCCAATATGAAACAGCTAGAAATACTGGATAAAATGTAAGAAACACGCCAAGAGGTCACAAAATGAAGAGAAGGCTGGAGCCATAGAGGAAGCTGCCACTTCCTGTTGGGCGGTCACCAGGAATAAATGGTTTATTCGAATAAACTAGAAGAGAAGACAAAGCCTTTGATTCATACAAGGTGGAAGCTGGACCTGATGCCCTCAAACAGAATCAGGATTTCTGAAGGACTACACATTTAATGAGGGAGTACAATAGAAAAGATCATTTCTGGAAGGTGCCAGAAACGTACCATCCTGGGTTCCCATTAGAACTTCTCAAGCTTCAGCCTGCCTATAAATCACCTACGGATCTTGTTAATGTAGAGATTCCGATACAGTACAGCTAGGTCATGAGGTTCTACATTTCTACGAAACTTGAAAGTAACACCCATGCCGTTGATCCAGTTACATTTTGAGTAGCAAGACTACTCAGGAAGAACAATTACTGCACCCATATGCAAAGAATTAATTATCAAGAAGGCATGGTGAGCAAAGAAGCTGATAAACATGTGGCTAAATCTATACCAGCGTTCACATGAAACAACTCTAACTGTTAATTTAATAAGTGAAAATTAAGAAAGAAAAAAAAAGCGGTGGGGGAACAAAATACTGGAAAAGAATGATATGTCCAGGTCAAGTTCAGGACCAGGAATACTCACTTTGAAAAAAGCACTCCCACCGGGTAATTCAGGTGCAGCTAAACTCATACATTTTCTAAAAAAAGTTAAACTTTTTGTTTTATATTGCTGATTGACAATGGTGTGATAGTTTCAGGGAGATAGCAAATGAAGTCAGCCGTGCATACACATGTATCCATTCTCCCCCAAACCCTCCTCCTATCCTAGCTGCCATTCAACGTGGAGCAGGGTTTCCTGAGCTCTACAGTAGGTCTTTGGTGGCTGTTCATTTTAAAAGGAGCAGTGTGTACATGCCCATCCCAAGCTCCCCATCTTCCTCTTTGCCCCCTCCCGGCACCCTTCCGCTCTGGTAACCATAAATTTTTTCTCTAAGTCTGTGAATCTGTTTCTGCTTTGTAAGTAAGTTCACTTCTATCATTTGTTTTTAGCTCATATAAGCTCATGCATTTCTATTCGGGAACAAACGCAGTTGCTTAGAAGAAGGTTATGTAGACCTTCAGTCTTGCTATTTTATTAGTCATCATAAGCTAGGTGGAAATAAACCCCAAATATCACTGGCTTAAAGCAGTACAAGTCTCTTTGCTTGCTCTCACCAACAGTCCAGTCCTGAAGGTGTCTCGGACTTTGAATGTGATTCAAGGACGTTGGTGTTTAGTCACTAAAGCCCTTTCGGACTTTTCTGTGACGCCATGGACTGTGACCCACCAGGGGTCGCAAAGGCTACAGTCCATGGGGATTTTCCCGGCAAGAACACTGCAGTGGGTAGCCATTCTCTTCTCCAGGGGTTCTTCCCCACCCAGGTATCAAACCCACATCTCCTACATGGGCAGGCAGATTTTTTTTTTTGTTTTGTTTTCAACCACTGAGCCACTATGGCCCTCTTTTCTGGGCCAGCTGAACCACCCCAGTATTGTGTTGACCAAAAGGTTTGGTTAGGTTTTTATAAGATCTTACAGAAAGGACTTCCCTGGTGGAACAGCGGCTAAGACCCTGAGCTCCCAATGCAGGGGCCTGGGTTCAGTCCCTGATCAGGAAGCTAGATCCCACGTGGTCAAAACTAAAAATGCTATACACCACAGCTGAGACCCAGGACAGTCAAATAAATAAAAATATTTTAAAAATCCTATGGAAAAATTCAAACATTTTGGCCAACCCAATACTTCACCAGTCTCTGCCACAACCCTTTACACTCTGCCCTCACTTTCCCAGAGGCCCATTCAGGGACATCTTCCCTTGAATGTTTGACTAGCATTGCCATTTCACTCTGTTGTAAAGAGAAGCAATCCCTGAATCTCAGTCCCCTTTCCAAGACTGAATTTCCTCTTCAATTTCTTACTTTTGTCAATGGTGGTGGTGGTTTAGTCACTGAGCTGTGTCCGACTCTTTGCGACTCCATGGACTGTAGCCTACCAGGCTCCTCTGGCTGTGGGATTCCCCAGGTGAGAATACTGGAGTGGATTGCCATTTCCTTCTCCAGGGGATCTTCCTGACCCGGGGATGGAACTCTCCTCTCCTGCACTGGCAAGCGGGTTCTTTACCACTGGGCCGCCTGGGCAGCCCTCTTTTCAATGCCATCACCCTTCTAACCACAGAGGCTCATAGCCTGGATGCCTTCCTCCATCCTTTCTTTCTCACATAACTACCTGCAAGTGTCTACCAGGCCCCGCTGCTTTGCTCCAAGATACCTCATCCAGCCTCCCCTGCCGCCAGTCCTCATGGCCGGGCTCAGTGCTGGCCCACAGCGCCTGCACCTTAAAGTCGTCCTGCGCCCCACAATGCGGAAAAACTGAGCCACCAGTTCCCTTTTATTTTCCTTTCCCAATTTGTCTCTATCTTCTCATTGGCGAGTTGACCCCCTACTAATCTCCTCTGCACAGTATAAATGCTACCTAACAATACAAAGCACTAATCACATGCCAAGAGCTGGCTAAGTTTTTAATGTGGAATGCATGTTAGCATCCATTCTTTTCTTAAATAGATAAACAGGGATAAAATAATTTTCATTAGCTGGCAAGTGAAGAGAAAGGATCTCAGCCATGTAATTTGTAGGGCTTCCTATACTCTAAAGCCCTTGTTTCATTATAAATAAACTACTCCATAATACCTACTTCTTTACAAACTTCTCTTTTTGAACCTAATTAAGTCCTGGGCATCTCCTGTGAACCCCTTTTTTTTATTGGGTCCTGCCCAGTGCTTGGTTTTTAAATGTTCATGCAATGTATGACAGACATGGTCCAAAGTTAGGGTAAGTTTTCTCTTATCTTGCACCTCTCAATCTATTCTTATATATTTTTGGAAACAAACAACAAAAACCCCTCTTTTTCTTTATAGGTCAAATTACTCATTTATACTTCTCTCCACCCTTCTTTATGAACATGAATAATCAAAGATTTTACTTAACTCAGTATTAATCGATTAATCTGCACCTTATGAAGCTGTAAGATAGGCAGATGATAGGAATGTAAGCCCAGCACCTTGCTCAAAGATCTAGTAATCTCTTTTTCCTATTTTGAAGTTTTGTATTATCTTGGATTATTTGAATTATTTGTCTACTATCTCCTCTTGTCCTCTTAGCTCCTTTGATCATAAACAATTTCAAAGCTTGTTCTTCTTTTCAATAAAGATTGGTCTGGTTATATTTGATCTGTACAAGAGTATAAAATAATCAAAAAACTCTCCTTGAATGTTCTCTGAAAAACGAACCATATAGCATTGAGTAAACAATATTGCAAAAGAATTGACTTCTGTTTGAAAATGTCGTAAGGAATCCTGACTGGACTTTTTAAAAAAGCCTCTCTCACTTTTCTATCCTGAAGCTAGAAAGCTAAGTCCAAGGCATAAGATGCTCCACCAGATTTCATTTACAGTTTTTATGAATTTGGCTGAATTTCTCTTCTTGAAGTTTGCAAATGCTTCTAAAGTCCCTGACCTTCCAGGAAGTGGCTCCATCACTACCTATGAGCCAAGCCATGTTTTTGGAGGGATTTTATAGGCATTGGCTGCACACGTAAATTCAATCCTTGGTCCTTACTACTGGTTTTGCCACACCTGATTAAATGAGAGTCTTTTTCAACCATGATACTCCCCCGCGATCTTGGTTGCAGAATTCATTTGTCCAATTGCATCCTGGTTCAAAGAGGGGCAGAGTCTTATCCAGATCAATTGCATCCTGGTTCAAAGGGGGGCAGAGTCTTATCCAGATCAATCCAAGTGTTTGCTTCTGCATTTTCAGAGACAGGGAAATGTAGCAACGCTTCACGGTGCTCCACTTCGGCTCTCACATGCTGAGCCTGACAAACTGTGCAGAAGAAGGAGGAGAAAGGACTTCATGTGCCCATGAACATTAAAGAATAGTGCCAATGTCATTCTTTCTAAACAAGGAATCACAAGACAGTTCTTCTTAGTTCATTATGTTCTATGCAACATATTCGCGTTCTGCTGGATACTGAGGTGAGTGGATTGCTTTCACGAAGTACGTCTGCTTCTGGACTCCAAAGAGTCCTGGGACCTAGACTCAGTCCCCCTGAGCGGTCTGAAATTGTCTAAGCAATGTTAGCTCAGAATCCTGTCCCCACAGCCTGTTCGTGAATGGATCAGAAGTTCAGATAATCTTTTCACAGCATCGGAGACTCTTCAGCCTCAAAGACACAAATTCCAGAATGTAGTCTGTAGGAGAAACCAATCAGCTTGCTATCACTTGACCTGTAGGCAAGTGTCACAGGATAACAGACTCATTTGATATTAAGAATGAGAGTCTGTGGTTGATTTATCACAGTAACCAAAATTATAAGGGTGGGAGTAAAATGCTACTGGAATTTGTTACACATCATTTCATATGGTATCACTATTTCCTTTGAGGATGAGAATGTATTATAAATAGAGAAAGCACTGAAAAATCTCTAGGACTTGCCCATAAAGTGTACCATATTTGAAAAAAATAAATAAAACCTTAGTAACCTCCTCTTACCTATAATGACTTAATCTAGAAGAGGCTGATCTGACTGCTTTTCTCAAGCAGAGTTTATAATAAAGCTGAGCTAATTAAGAAGCATGGCACATATGAAACCATAAGAAGGGTTTCTAGTTATCTTTCTTTTTATAAGATGAAAGACTAAATCACTGTGAGTTGCCAGGGGCCCTCTAAGAAATCCTAAAGACTTTTAGGTGGTAAGTGTGTCCTGGTTTTATTCCTTAATTTTAAGGTCTGAACAACAGCAATAGGGAAGACAAAAATTAAAAGTGTTGACAGGTGATTTTGCCACTTGATTGCAATAGCCTCAACGATACCTGGGAAATAAACATTGATAGCCCATAAACTATTTTAATATATAACATAATATACCATAGTTATTTAATAAACTAGCATAGTAAGGAAACATGATTGCAAGGAAATTTAACTTTATAATAAAGCTTTCTTTTTTTTTTAATAATCAAAGATGTAACAGAGTGAACACAAATCACAGATAATTATATAAGACATGAAACTTTTACTATCAGGCAAATTAAAACAAACAAAGAAACAAAAATGTATACAACCCCTTGTAAGAGCTTTAAGAATACTTAACGTTTTTAACTGAGTCAGTTCAAAATTTGCTTTAATACGATATTTCGCAGTAAATGATTCACCAGTTTTTTTTTCCTTTTAAGTAAACCCAATAAACTGATCCAGTTTTGAAAAAGTTTTAACACATTTTATTAGTTCTTTTTAGGTTCATGTATTTGCAGATATTATAAAAGAAAGCAAAGAAATTCCTGTACCCATCCATGCTTCCTCTCTCACTGTTATCTTTCACGTTCTGGAACAACAGGCATTTAAAGAGAAGCTACTCCTCCCTTCCTCCCCGTTTTTTTTCAGTATTGATAAACTAAAACCCATTTAATTATTTTGCATGTTGTATGCACACTTATCTGATACCACTGTCCCTGTGTCATCTTATATTTTGAAACTCATGTTAATTTTAACTTTGAACCAAAGTAACTTAATTTTGACTTCACAGAGGAGACTAAGAGGTAGATAATTACTAGTCTCAGGGCGATGGATGGTTTGCAATGATGAGATATTTCCAGCAATAGGAACATTACAAATAGCATGCTTAAGGTCAGGACATGTTTGGTGTCTTCCGGGAATGGCAAATCCATAATCTTCATAAAGCATAGGGCAGGTATGAGGGAGATTTGAGAGGAGGCAGGGAATTCACCCAAGAAGGGTCACCAACCCCAGGAAACTCATTCACAAAACCGCTGGGAACCTGTGAATACCAGGGAAGAATTCGGGGTCCACTCTACCTCGAAGCCCAGTTCTGTACATAACAGTCTGTACATGCATAATCTGCTAGCACCAGCCTCCTTCTCTCTCCCTCCCCCACCCTCTTCCCCTTTGGCAACCTTAAGTCTGCTCTCTGTGTCCGGGAGTCTGTCCCTATTTCATGAGAAGTTCATCTGTGCCGTATTTTAGGTTCCATGGGCTTCCCTGGTGGCTCAGAGGGCAAGGAATCCGCCTTCAATGTGGGAGACCTCGGTTTGATCCCTGAGTCGGGAAGATTCCCTTGAGAAGGGAATGGCAACCCACTTGAGTATTGTTGCCTGGAGAATCCCACGGACAGAGGAGCCTGGGAGGACTACAGTCTTTGGGACTGCAGAGTCGGACATGACGGAGCGACTGCCGCTTCCACTTTGGACTCCACATGTAAGTGACACCACGCATCTGTCTCTCTCTTACCTTACTTCACTCAGCTGAGCGTCTCTAGGTCCATCCGCGTTACTGCAAATGGCATTGAGGTGAAGTTACTCAGTCATGTCCGACTCTTTGCGACCTCATAGATTGTAGCCCACCAGGCTCCTCCATCCATGGGATTTTCCAGGCAAGAGTACTGGAGTGGGTTGCCATTTCCTTCTCCAGAGGATCTTC
>SJYW01046041.1:224297-248421 GCA_006410735.1 Raphicerus campestris | reverse complement strand
TGCCAGTAGATTTGCAGTAAAATAATTGCTAAATTATATCTTTTAGACAGAAGAGAAATGATACCAGACAGAAATTTGAAACACAGAGAACCAAGGAAGAGCAACAGAAATAGTAAATATTTAGGTAAAAATAATGAACTATTTTATCTTGAATTCTTTAAAATAGGCTTAATAGTTGAAAGCACATTATAACATTATTTAATGAGGATTTTCAAGCATGCAGGGACAACATCTGACCACATAGCACAAAGAGTAGAGAATAAAAAAAGCTTTATATTCACAAAGTTTCTATTTTCAATGTGAAGTAGTAAAATTTTGATTATAAGTAGACTGATAAAGGTTAAATATATATGTTAACTCATAGAATCACCACTAAAATAACTCTACAAAAAAGGCATAATCAAAATCTCAATAGATAAATTAAAAAGGAAGACAAAAAAAAAAGAATATAGTTCAAATAACCAAACAGAAAATAAGAAAGGGCAAATAATAGGCTGTAAGGAAACAGAGGGGGAAAATAAACAAAAAATTGAAACGGTAGAGACCTAATTCTAGAGACATAAGCAATCGCATTACATATAAAAGTCTAAATATACCAACTGGAAGACAGAAATTGTCAGAGTGAGTTTTAAACTATGACCAAACTCTATGCTTTCTATAAAAAATACTTCATTCAATAAATTGTTATTACGATCATATTAAAATCAAACCTGAGCAACACAAGGCCTTGTACTGAATTCTTATCTCTTCCTCCCATGCACATTTCTCACTGCTCCACATTCTACTTCCTCAAGTATTATTTTTGTTATATAGTTTCTGTTGCCTGTAACAGGGTCAGGCACAAAATAAGTTCTCTATAAAGAAAGCTGAGCACCAAAGAATTGATGCTTTCAAAATTTGGTGCTGGAGAAGACTCTTGAGAGGGACTGCAAGGAGATCCAACCAGTCCATCCTAAAGGAAATCAGTCCTGAATATTCATTGGAAGGACTGATGCTGAAGCTGAAATCCCAGTACTCTGGCCACCTGGTGTGAAGAGCTGACTCATAGGAAAAGACCCTGATGCTGGGAAAGATTGAAGGCAGGAGGAAAAGGGGATGACAGAGGATGAGATGGTTGAATGGCATCACCGACTCCATGAACATGAGTCTAAGCAAGCTCCAGGATTTGGTGATGGATAGGGAAGCCTGGCGTGCTACAGTCCATGGGGTTGCAAAGAGTCGGACACGACTAAGTGACTGAACTGAACTGAACTGACTGAACTGAACTGAACGTGCACTGAACTGTATTGAACTGAACATCCCAAACTCCCTAACTATCCCTTCCTACCATCCTTCCCCTTTGCTGCCATCCGTTCATTTTCTGTGAGTTTGTTTCCATCAACTGCCTTCTTGCAAAGAGGGTTGCAAAGAGTCAGACACTATTGAGCAACTCAAGTTCGTAGTACATTCCTATTAAACAGGAATTTTAATCTTCCCAGATTTCACTGACTACAAAGTGCTTGCAGAGTATTTGCTGGTTATCTTAAAGTAGCTAATTTCAGGTAAAATTATAGGTCAGAACAGTGTCAAACCATCTCATATTTTCCATAATGGCCTATCCTACTCTGAAAATTTTAAAATGAAACTATATTATAACTGATAGAGAAAATATTGGGTTGGCCAAAAAGTTCATTTGGTTTTTTTCCCACACAGTTGCATGGAAAAACCCAAACAAACTTTTTGGTCCACCCAATACAAATTATTTCCACTGTATAATTGTAAGGGATTTGATTTAGGTCATACCTGAATGGTCTAGTGGTTTTTTCCTACTTTCTTCAATTTAAGTCTGAATTTGGCAATAATGGAAGGGCTGATGCTGAAGTTGAAACTCCTTTACTTTGGCCACCTGATGTGAAGAACTCACTCACTGGAAAAGACCTTGATGCTGGGAAAAATTGAAAGTGGGAGGAGAAGGAGACAACAAAGGATGAGATGGCTGGATGGCATCATTGGCTCGATGGACATGAGTTTGAGTGAACTCCAGGAGTTGGTAATGGACAGGGAAGCCTGGTGTGCTGCAGTCCAGGGGGTCACAAAGAATCGGACATGACTGAGCAACTGAACTGAATACAAATTACACATATCATGTTGTACATTTTAATAAAATAGAATAATTTTTGATGATTTTTTAACCAGTAACACCCAAGAAGAGACATATTTGAGTTAAGATCCCTCATAAAGTGAGAAAAGAACTAAAATTGAAAATCCTTCACATATACCTTGCTTTTCATTACTGAGGTTTTTCCTACAATAACATTGCTGACCATTTTCTGTGTAAAAGACATAGGCTGCATGGCCTTTTTTTTTTTTTTTTCATTTCCTCATTGAGCATAGAAATCTATAGGGTCAGTGTGCAGGGACAGAAAATGAAGAGACTTTCAAATCCAAAGATCTGAGTTTGAGGTTCAAAGACTTGGTTTCCACATTTCTTAAAATCTTTCAGCCTTTGTGTCTTTAGCTGAAAAATGGCAAGATGCTACAGTTCTGCTTACATTCCAAGGTTATTCTGAAGATCAGACTGTGTTCGTCTAGCCCTTCAAAATCTTTAAGGAATGTCACTGTCCACTTTCTAAACTGGAATACTTTTTCTACTGTATCAGTGTGCCAGATTTACTGAGTGAACTCCAGGAGTTGGTGATGGACAGGGAGGCCTGGCGTGCAAAGAGTCAGACACGACTGAGGTCAGAGCAGTGAAGAAAGAAAGGAAAAAAGAAGAAAGTAGGGAAAAACCACTAGACCATTCATGGGGTCGCAAAGAGTCAGACACGACTGAGCGACTGAACTGAACTGAACTGAGCTAGGTCATGTGACTAGCTCCATCCATGCAGGTACCAGCACAATGGTTCCTTCACGTGTGTGTGTGTGTGTGTGTGTGTGCTCAGCCGTGTTGGACTCTTTCTACCTTAAGGACTGTACAGCACAAGGCTCCTCTGCCCTTGGGATTCTCCAGGAAAGAATACTGGAGTGGACTGGTATTTCCCCCTTGAAGGGATCTTCTTAGACCAGGGATTGAACCTGTGTCTCCTGAGTCTCCTGCATTGGCAGGTGGATACTTTACCACTGAGCCACTTGGGAAGACCAGTGGCTCTTTTACACCCTGATTATTCTTATTATCGTCAAAATAATCTCGTCAAAGAAAATTATCTTCTAGATCTTCTCTGAATGCCTTCTTACCCTCATGGAAGAGTAGTATATAGTCTTGATGCCAGGATAAACAGCAGGAAGTCAATGGAGGGCGTGGGGGTTAACACAAG
The DNA here is from genome assembly GCA_006410735.1 of Raphicerus campestris. NCBI lineage: Eukaryota > Metazoa > Chordata > Mammalia > Artiodactyla > Bovidae > Raphicerus > Raphicerus campestris. The sequence goes on along the minus strand of SJYW01046041.1, from coordinate 245,128 downwards.
TCCCTTGTACAAATAAATCACACAGTGGGAAGCGTGACCCCACATGTCCATGGGGTCTAACTTGAATTCCAGAGTCATTTTGCCTGAAGAGGGAAGCTTCACTAGAAGGGTGACTCCCTGCATAAGACTGTCAGTGATGCTATAACAAATCACTATGGATTGGGTGGCTTAAGGAATAGACATTCGCTGTCACACAATTCTGGAGGCCAGAGGTCTGAGACTGAGGTGTCAGCAGGGCTGGTCTCCTCTGAGGTTTGTCTCCTTGGCCTGCAGGTCGCTTGGTTTGCAGTTTCTATTTCCTAGTCCCTTCTTGTAATGACACCAGTCATATTGGAGCAGGCTCCACCCTAGTGATCTTATTGAACCTCAATTACGTCTTTGTTGTTCTTGTTACTGAGTCACTAATTCATGTCTGACTCCGCCATCCCAATGGACTGCAGAATGCCAGGCTCCCCTGTCCTCCACTCTCTCCCAGAGTTTGCTGAATTGAATTTGTGATCCTATCCAACCATCTCATCCTCTGCCGCCCCTATCCTCTTTTTGCCTTCAGTCTTTCCCAACATCAGGGTCTTTTCCAGTGTGTCAGATGGCCAAAGTATTGGAGTTCAGCTTCAGCATCAGTCCTTCTAATGAATATTCAGAGTTGATTTCCTTTAGGATTGACTGGTTTGATCTCCATGCAATCCAAGGAACTCTCAAGAATCTTCTCCAGTACCACAGTTCAAAAGCATCAATTCTTTGGCACTCAGTCATCTTTATGGCCCAACTCCCACCCCCATTCATGACTACTGAAAAAAACCACAACTCTGACTACACAGATATTTGTTGGCAAAGATTACCTCTTTAAAGATCCTATATTCAAGGACAGTCACATTCACTTCAATATATGGGTTTTCGGAGTTGGAGGAGGATTTCAGCTCACAACACTCATCAATAATGGCACCTTACCTAATTCTCATGGGTTAGTAACTTAAACTTCTTTTCCATCAACATCAGGAGGTTCCTGAGTCACTCACTCAACATGTGCTATTGAACATGAGCTGATATGCAGGGTGAGAAATACAGCTCAAGCTGTTCTGATGCAAAGCAAAGACATGTGCAGCTGAACAGTCATCTCAGGAAAGCAGAGTGAGCGGGAGATGCCCCTTTCAAAATGTATCAGCTTGCAAACAAGTGGGAATTGCGTTTGATGAGAACTTGGAGCTCCCTCGCTGTGTGCTGAGCTGGACTCCATTCTTAATTACACGCAGTGAGATGGAAACCACAGCTGGAGTCTGTCCGCAGAGGGTGAACCGCAGCGCGGGGGCAGGCCCAGCGACCCTGCTCACAGCGCCGTCCACGTGAGACCATCAGTGCTCTCACCACCTTCCCTGCTATTTACAGCTGCCCAAGAGGGGCACATCTGCTTTCACAGGTCATCCTGTTGGGTTCCCTTTTCTGCCTAGTTACTGCCATAGTACTGGGTGGGCGGGGAGGGTGGGGGGGAAGTCAGGCTTCCAGACCTCCCTCTCTCAGGCCATTCCAAGGAACAACTTCTATCATTTTGCAATTTCCGGACAGAAGCAGATCAGAGAGACTGAAGGACAAGTTGCACTGTGTCTCATTAATATCTTTCTTTTTTTCTAATTTCAAAGAAGAAATGGAGGAAAAGAGAAAGATCAGGGTTTAGGTGATGCAAAAACCATTCTGCACAGCAAATAAATCAGTCTGAATGCTAATAAACCTCTTTTTGGCTGCAACTAAACGAATTTACAAATGGATGGTCATGTCTCTGAACTTGGTGAGGGATTGCATAACGCAACAGATAGGCCAAAAAAGCACCAATAAATCAATCTTTACTAAACATACAGTGAGACTTGGCGAAGCCGAAGAAGAAAAAGGAAGAAGCTAGAACGTGCACACGAACTTTCCACATTAAAAACTCATCCTTCTTGCCGGGGCCCCGATGCAATTTGAAAGGAAACAGACATTTCTATAATTTTAGCAAAAATATTTATGGTACGGTATACAAGTTCACCAAGACATTCTCTCCCAACTTCTTTCAAAAAATCAGCATTCCCAGCAGAGGGGCTGCTAAAATAAATTTATTTTTAGTACATTTTAGAACATTCTGGATTCTACTCGGTAGAAAACACAAGTGTGTCCATCTTCCCACCTCCCACCTGCATCAAAGAACTCTTTGGCTAGATGCCCTAAGCTCCTCACTTCCTTATCCTGCATTTTAGAGGGGAACATGTGGCTTAGAATCAAGGTCCTTGGAATCAAGATCAGTCGGTCAACATTTCAAAGACAAGGTCAGACATTGGTTTGAAACTCTAGGCTAGGAGAAAAAAAAAAATAAGGAATTTAAATTAAAAACACTGGTTTGAAATTCTGACCCTGAGCAACCTCTGTAAGCGCTAGGATTTAAAGATGCATTATTTGGGGGAAGAATTTGAGTATAGGAGTTTGCATGAAGAATACATACATATATAAATAAATTATCTTTACATCCTATTAGGCAATTATTAGGGTTGGATCAAAGGGGAAAATAATTTATTTTCTCAATCATTTACACACTTAGCAGGTATTTATTGAATGTCTGTTTTGTGCCAGGCAGGTTTGCAATAATTGAAGTCTCTGACCTTGAGAAGCTGAGGCTCTAGTGAGGGAACCAGAGACGCCAGCAGGAGTTGGCTGATGAATCTACAAGCCAGGAGAGAAGGATGTACGTTGGTGTAATGAGAGAACCACGGAAGGGAAACTAGTCAGCCAGGGAGAAGTTACACTATAAAACAGGATTTGGCTTCCTGGATGGCTCCGCAGGTAAAGGACCCGCCTGAGATGCAGGAGACACCAGAGAAGCAGGCTCGATCCCTGGGTCAGGAAGACCCCCTGGAGAAGGAAACGGCAGCCCCCTCCAGCCTTCTTGCCTGGAGAATCCCATGGACGGAGGCTACAGTCCAAAGGGTTGCAAAGAGCTGGGCAAGACTGAGGGACAGAGCACATGTTAACATATTTAAAAAGATTTTAATTGATCGAAGAAGAAATAAACATGAATAGTTCTCTTCAGACCTTCTCTTACAAGTTACACATTTGCAAAGCTCTCATCAAGGACATCCCTGGTTAATTCACAAAAACAGAAAAAAATAGATAATTTTATGTTGTGTATAGTTTTTACGATCACTACCCCCAGCTCTCCTCTTTCTTTGAACTTGCACCCTCAGGCTCTCCTCTCCCCTTGAATGTGAATGGAAGTTGTTATGGTTTCGTTATTAAAGTATTGTTTAGCTAGTTAATTTGTTTTGTTTTGCTGGCCTCACCATGTGGTGTGAGGGATCTTGGTTCCCTGACCAGGGATTGAACTCGGGCCCCTGCGTTGGAAGCATGGGGTCTTAGCCCCTGGAATGCCAGGGAAGTCTTCAAGTTATGACTTTAAATTCCATAAATCCTACTAGTTTTTAACTCCCTTGATTTTGAGAGATATAAAACTTAGAGGACTAAAAAAAAGTGAAACTCTGAATTGGTGGCTGGAAAATTTGCTCTCTTGTGACCTCATAGATTGTAGCCCGCCAGTCTCCTCTGTCCATGGAATTCTCCAGGCCAGAATATTGGAGTGGACTGCCATTTCCTTCTCCAGGGGATCTTCCCGACCCAGGAATCAAACCCTTGTCTGCACTGCAGGCGGATTCTTTGGCGACTGAGCTATGAGGGAAGCCCCCATAAAGGGCAAGCCAATAAGTGTCATAGGCTTTGTCGGTCCCAGAGTCTCCCCCTCAGCTTCTCAACTCTGTCCTTGCAGGAAAGGAGTCCTAGGTGATCTGTCAACAGGTGAACAGGGCTGTGCTCCAATCAATTTTACATTTGATATTTGAATTTTATATGATTTGCACATGTGAGGAAATATCGGTCTTTTGATCTTAAAAAATAATTTAAACGGTATTGGTGAACCTCTTTGCAGGGGAGGAACGGAGATGCAGACGTTGAGAACGGATTGTGGATACAACGGGGAAGGCAGAGAGTGCGAGATGGAGGGCTGGTAGGCAGCTACTGGCCACACTGGGAGTCAGTCTGGTGCCTGGATGACCTAGAGGGGTGGGCTGTGGGGAGAGGGAGGGGGCGCAGGAGGGAAGGGGTAGGTGTANAGAGAGTGCGAGATGGAGGGCTGGTGGGCAGCTACTGGCCACACTGGGAGTCAGTCTGGTGCCTGGATGACCTAGAGGGGTGGGCTGTGGGGAGAGGGAGGGGGCGCAGGAGGGAAGGGGTAGGTGTACAATCATGGCTGATTCACATTGGGTTCGGCAGAAACCAACACAGCAGTGCAAACATTTTTAAATAAAGAAAATAAAAGTGTAAACACACTCCTTCCTCATGAAACACGGAAAGACAGCAGGTGCACTAGACTGGACCCGACCGCTGCTCAAGACCATTCATTTCCAGGTGGGCTGTGTAGAAGTCTCACAGGGACTTCCAAAGACCCTAGGATCATCCAAGTTCAGTTTATTTAATTCCCATGTATTTTAAAAACATGGCATGGAAGGAATCAGAGGTGCTGAGAGTCTCAAGCGGAAGTGGGGGATCTGAGCAGCAGCGGAGGTCCTGGAATCTAGCAAATACCCTCAGGGCAGCGCTGTCAATAAAGGGGTGGGCTTAGGACTTCACATCCTGCTTCTTGAAATTGAAGGGGAGCATTAGATTCTACCGGTTTGATCCCTGNACTTCCAAAGACCCTAGGATCATCCAAGTTCAGTTTATTTAATTCACATGTATTTTAAAGACATGGCATGGAAGGAATCAGAGGTGCTGAGAGTCTCAAGCAGCAGCGGAGGTCCTGGAATCTAGCAAATACCCTCAGGGCAGCGCTGTCGATAAAGGGGTGGGCTTAGGACTTCACATCCTGCTTCTTGAAATTGAAGGGGAGCATTAGATTCTACCGGTTTGATCCCTGGGCAGGGAAGATCCCCTGGAGGAGGGCGTGGCAACCCACGCCAGTGTCCTTTCCTGGAGAATCCCGAGGCCAGAGGGGCCGGGCAGGCTGCAGTCCAAGGGGCTGCAAAGAGTCGGACACGACTGAGCGACTAAGAACAGCACAGCATTAGATTCTGTGCAGAACATGGGGACTGGTTTGCCAGGGGCGGGACGGCTGGGTCTCCATTGCACGAGGTTTGTTCTCAGCGGTACAGAGAGTTCCCCTAAGGATTAAGCTGGGCTTTGATGCACAGGTACAAGCCGGTCACCCAGAAGGAGCTGTGCTACTCTTGCCCAGGAATCTGGGCTCTCAGCCCCGCTCTGCCCGCAGCCTGTCCCATCCTGGGCCCGGTCAGCCAGGCCGGGCCGGAGACAAGCATGGGCACAGCCTTGAGCGGGCACTGTGCTCTCAGGCTCGAAGGTCGCGGCTGCCTCTTAGAAGTGGGAGGCTCGTTCTGAAATGCATGAAAAGACCTGTTCGACTAGGCAATCGCCAGCTCCGGAGAAGGCATCGCCTCTATGATGCGGTGCTTTCAAGTCTCTTTCCGAGGCTCTGTCACTGCTTTAGCTCTAGGCTTTGTTTCACAGAAGAAAAGGGAGACGGGGAGGGTGCGGGGAGCGTGTGGGGAGCGTGTGGGGAGCAGGGCGGTCTTGGACTGAAGCAGCGGGGCTGAGGCTCCCTAGAGCTGGAGACCCCCTGCAGCCGCAGAACCCAGCTTCTCCCCTTCCGCTCCTGGGCTAGCTCAGCCCAGAGCTCTCTTCCCGTTTTCACAGGCCCAGGGATCCTTGAGAGCTTTCTGAGAGTTCATGAATAGGGCGGGACCTCCTCCTTTTCTGAAGAATCATCTTTTATTAGCTACGCTAGCCACCCACCCAATAGAAGCTCAGTTCTTGAATTCCACTCGAAAAGAGTGAATGATTTAAAATAGCTGTCAAATATATACATTACCTAGTGTAAAATAGACAGCTAATGGAAAGCTACTGTATTGCCCCGGGAGCTCCGCTTGGTTCTCTGTGATGACCTAGAGGGGTGGGATGGGGTGGGGAGAGGGGAGATATATGTGTGTGTATATACACACATATAGTGGATTCAGTATGGGGACTTCCCACGTGGCACAGTGATTAAGAATCTGTCTGCCAATGTAGGAGACACAGGAGACCTGGGTTCAATCCCTGGGTTGGGAAGATCCACAGAGAAGGAAACCCACTCCAGTATCCTTGCCTGGGAAATCCCATGGACAGAGGAGCCTAGTGGGCTACAGTCCATGGGGTTGCAAAGAGCCAAACACGTCTGAGCGACTGAGCACAGCAAATTCAAGTGTTTGTACCGCAGAACCTAACACAAGATTGTAAAGCAATAATACTTCAATAAAAAATTAAAAAGTTAATTCCTAATAAAAAATAGCTGTCAGACTCCAACGACAGGGTCTGTGAGCCTGTCTGTCTTGTAGCAATTACAATGAAGTGCAAGTAAAAGAGGAGAGTGAAAAAGCTGGCTTAAAGCTCAACATTCAGAAAACTAAGATCATGGCATCTGGTCCCATCACTTCATGGCAAATGGATGGGGAAAGAGTGGCTGACTTTATTTGGGAGGGCTCCAAAATCACTGCAGATGGGGACTGCAGCCATGAAATTAAAAGACGCTTACTCCTTGGAAGGAAAGTTATGAAAAACCTAGACAGCATATTGAAAAGCAGAGGCATTACTTTGTCAACAAAGGTCTGTCTAGTTAAGGCTGTGGTTTTTCCAGTGGTCATGTATGGATGTGAGAGTTGGACTGTGAAGAAAGCTGAGAGCAGAAGAATTGATGCTTTTGAATTATGGTGTTGGAGAAGGCTCTTGAGAGTCCCTTGGATTACAAGGAGATCCAACCAGTCCATCTTAAAGGAGTTCAATCTTGGGCGTTCATTGGAAGGGCTGATGTTGAAGCTGAAACTCCAATACTTCGGCCACCTGATGCGAAGAGCTAACATTGGAAAAGACCCTGATGCTGGGAAAGATTGTGGGCAGGAGGAGAAGGGGAATACAGAGGATGAGATGGTTGGATGGCATCACCAACTGAATGGACATGGGTTTGGGTGGGCTCTGGCAGTTGGTGATGGACAGGGAGGCCTGGCGTGCTGTGGTTCATGGGGTTGCAAAGAGTTGGACATGGCTGAGCAACGGAACTGAACTGAAATGGAAGCAATATTTTATTTTCTTAATGATAAGGGGAAAAATAAAAAAGAAATATTAGAGAAAAATAAGCCACAAGGATGGAAGAAGTTTTGAGACCATTATTTGATATTTCCAATTCTGTGCTCAGACAAAAACAAAATCTGAACTATAGTGAATGAATTTCAAAAAGCCCAGACTGTCACTGGGAGACAAATAGAACCAGGAAGCCACTCCTAAGGCTTAGTTTACACTCCTCCCACTCTCATTTTTATCAGGGAATGGACATGGAGACCTTACCAATGCCACTTAGCTTCCAAGTGGAAGAATCTTTGTCTTTCCTGAGCTGAATGTTGCCGATGGCACACCCTCTACAGAGATTATTTTTGTCCTTCATCTACAAGCTCAAAGTCCTGGCTTACAAGCAGGATACCGGGATAGAGTTACAGATTCTTAAATAGACCTGGAAGGAACTTGAGAGAGTTTAACCGGGGGATCATTAATCTTGGAAACAACAATCTCAGATGTCCTGGTGACTTGAAGCAGTTTGCTCAGCTGCTTACTGGATGTGCTAATTGGATCAAATATAATTAGTGTAGGGATTTTTTTATTCTATATTTTTCAGCTGTCAAAAGTATTCCAATATTGTAAATGAATTATCCTCTAATTAAAATTAATTAATTGAAAAAAAAGACTTCAAACATAGAGCAATAGGCTCCTTTTATTCAACACTTGTGACTGCCACATTTTGAAGAACATCTAACCAGCAAATGTGATGTGGTGATGGTTCAGTAGTGTCCAGCTCTTTGTGATGCCACGGACTGTAGCCTGCCAGGCTCCTCTGTCCACAGGGTTCTCCAGGCAAGAATACTGGAGTGGGTTGCCATCACTTCTCCAGGGGATCATCCTGACCCAAGGATTGAACCCAGGTCTCCTGTATTACAGGCAGGTTCTTTACCAAACATGAAGGGGCCTTGATACATGCATGAAAGACTCCTGTTGTCAGAATGAAACAAAAGGAAGGATTCATGCTATTTGCCTTTTTAGCATTGACCCAGGAAAGAGATGTATTCTTAGTTCAGGGGTTATGGAATTTCCTTTTCTCACCTCCTTAAGCAGACAGCATAGGTGGGTGGAAGTGGGAAAGGAGGGTTGACGTCTTTCTCTAGGCTCAGGGGTCTCCAGAAAACAGGATCTTGATTTGCCTGGTTAACATATCACTGGTCACAGACTTGTTAATATATCTTTTGTTACTCACATGTTATTGACCAGAGTGATACCGTTAACACCGGGCTTCCCTTGTGACTCAGTGGTAAAGAATCTGCCTGCAATGCAGGAGACCAAAGTTTGATCCTTGGGTTGGGAAGATCTCCTGGAGAACACTGGCTTCCCACTTCAGTATTCTTGGGGCTTCCCTGGTGGCTCAGACCATAAAACATCTGCGTGCATCGGCACATTCTATCTGTGAGCTTCCCAGGAAACTCAGTGGTGAAGAACCCACCTGCCAAGGCAGGAGACGCAAGAGACACGGTTTNCCCACCAGGCTCCCCTGTCCCTGGGATTCTCCAGGCAAGAACACTGGAGTGGGTTGCCATTTCCTCCTCCAATGCGTGAAAATGAAAAGTGAAAGTGAAGTCGCTCAGTCGTGTCCGACTCTTAGCGACCCCATGGACTGCAGCCCACCAGGCTCCTCCGTCCATGGGATTCTCCAGGCGAGAGTGCTGGAGTGGGCTGCCATTGCCTTCTCCTACTGGTAGGAAAACAAATCATGAGGGGGTTTAATGCAGACAGCTGTGCCGGTATGTGTCAGCACCCCACAGACCTCCTGACTCCATGTCTGAAAACCTGCCAAAGTGAAAACAAATTGCCCTCATTGGAATATTGATTCTAACTCCCACTTACTGTGTGATCACTGCGTTTTTGCAAATGCCACCACCGATATTTCTAAGTTTGTCTCCGAAACAGATGGCCCTCCTTACCCAGCCTGTATTTGACTGATCCCTGAAACCGAGCAGCTCAGTCAGTAAAGGGTCTGCCTGCAATGCAGGAGACCTGGGGTCGATCCCTGGGTGGGGAAGATCCCCTGGAGATGGAAATGGCAACCCACTCCAGTATTCTTGCCTGGAAAACTTTATGGTCAGAGGGAGCCTGGCGGGCTGCAGTCCCTGGGGTCACAAAGAGTTGGGCATGACTGAGCGACTAACACTGACTTACTTTGAAATCAAGTCTGGAGTGGCCATTGCAAACCAGGCAAGTTGTGAGGCCCTGGGGAGCCAAGGAGAAAGAGGGTCTGGGGTCTGATCCCTAGCAGCTCACACTCTGGGGTAGAAATCGGGAAGAAGAGGGAGTGAAGGAGTAACAGGGACAGGTGCCCTGGAGGCAAAGAGCTTTGGGAAGAAAGAGTTAAAAGCAGCTGGTTTATCATCTCATTCTCTGACCTAAGCTGACTGGGATCTGTCATCAGAATCTTCGGCCTGGGATGCGGGAACCCTGAATCCTCGTCTCACTCCATGTATCCTATTCCCCGCCTTCTGTCCGTGCATTCCTGCCTTTCAGTCTTGGCAAAAGATGTCAAAGACACCTGCCTTCATAGCAATAACAACGGCAGAAATCCTAGTAAATATTTAGTGAAATGAACTTGGTTCTTGTATCCATTCAAAACGTATCCACCCTTCTAGAGAAAGATCATATCTCCAGTCTTCAGTCACCTCAATTTTCTATGATTTTCTAAGTATCTAGGAAAAACAAACCAAAAAACCCCAAAGACCTTTATTTTTTATTTTATTATTCCCCAATATTTTATATCCTTTCTTACTTTAATATTAAAAAATCTAATTTTATATTGGAGTATAGCCAATTGACAATGCTGCGATAGTTTCAGGTGGGGGCTCAACCAAACACACGCATCTCTCCCGTATCCATTCTCTCCCAAACTCCCCTCCCGTCCAGCCTGCCAGGTAACACTGAGCAGAGTTGCCTGTGCTGTACAGGAGGACCTTGTTGGTTATCCATTTTAAAGAGAGCAGTGTGTACATGTCCATCCCAGACTTCCTAAATACCTCTTCCTCCCATCCTTCCAATTTAATATTTTTTTATTTTAAAATATTTGGAACTTTTGTGATAAGTTGTCTCCAGTTCCCATTTGAAAAAGGCTAGTTTCTCAGACTTCCAGGAGCAGAGAGTAACCTTTCTCCTCCACAAACCCTATTCCCACCTTGATCCCCACAGTGCTACGCCCAAGGTAGGTGTCATGCTGGAAAATACATATTTGAATTGGCTTATCTTGCTGTCAGAGCTTCCAGGAGTATTGAAACAGACTGAAGTATCTTCCCTATTGTTCCACTGAACACAATATAATATCAGGGACCGCTTCTGCTAATATTCATGCTTATAAAATGAGCATGGATAAAATGAGTACGTTTCTTATTTCCTGAGTTTTTTCACGTGTGTCAGCTAGTGAGAGTTTGAACTACGAAAGGAAAAAGAAAGGAGAAAAAAAAAAAGAGAGACTAAAGGAACTGTTCCAGGAGAAACATCTCCAGTGCACGGTGACAGGTCTATGCCGGTTTCCTCAAGTTTTCTGTTTATTAACCCGCCTCACCTGTGTCCGGCAGCTCGTGGAGTTATTCTAGCCTCATTCCTCACTGCTGTGTGGGAGACCAGCAGACTGGATTGCGCATGAATCAGCTACTAAAATAAGTGGCAGAGTAACTGGGATATGTCACTTGACCTTCAAATTCATTTTCTCTTGTCCGCATGTCATCCTGTTTCTCTGCCTGTCTCTCTTCGGTGTACTTTTGCTAAACTAATAAGAAACAGATGTGAGACCGGAACGCCCTGAAACCTGCCCCTCTGAGATTTCTGGAGGCCCTCCTTTGTGCACAGCCTGGTCGTTCACGCATCTCTGTTGTAGCATAAACACAAGTCGCAGCATAAATATACTTTGTATTCTCTCCCTCTCTGTTTTCAGCAGAAGCTCTGCCTGTCTCTGTCCTTGTCAGAATGTTGCTTCGATTTTAATGCAGGTGGAGGCCGGGGAACGATATGTCAGTTTTATTTAGTCTCTTTGGCATAAGGTAACAAAACAGAAACGAATTGTTTAAACTGACCAAAGCAGGCAAGACACATTTTGAGGAACGACTGCATCCTGTCATGCAAGCCTTTTCAAATCCTTCAGGTGAGCAGGGAGCACAAAGATGCTCAAAGCCCTCCTGTGAAGAAGTCTTCTAAGGACAGAGATGCTGCCTGTGTTCGGGGTCCACTCACCCCTGCTGGAAAGACGTTTGGAGTGATCAGTTTTGGGGAGAGGGGACCAGTCTGAGGGAGGGCTTTGCCTCTGTCATTTAATGGGGAGACCAGCAGACAGAGCTGAGAGTGACGGACATTACACAAGGTGATGGGGGTGGGCGGTCATCCAAGGCAGACACCGGAGGAGGCCCTGTGAGGCTAGGGCACCTGGGTTTTCGGATTCAGCCTCGGTGGTGGCAAGCCTGCAGGAGTGAGCTGGAGAGAGCAAGAAAGAATAAAGTGAAAGGAGAGAGGCAGGGAGGGATGAAGCAGGTAGGAAGGAAGGAAGGATGGGAGGAAGGAAGGAGGCGGAAGGAGGGGGAGGAAGGGGATGACTCTCAGCTGATGGAGAAACACTCAACACCTAGGGAGGAATTCCACTTTTTGTCCTTTCATCCATGAATTATGGGTCCCTTGGAGACACCATTCCTAATATTTGACAGGGGTGAATTTGACCACCAGGACACTTGGATATTTATAATTCAGTGTCTCCCTATCTGTTGAATTAAAAAGCAAAGACTAGCATTTATTAAACAAAGGTAAGGAAAGGAAGTGTTCTTTATAGTTGACCTTTTATTTGCTTATATAAAAAACGGATCAGTGAGAGCCTCTCCCACAGATGCAGAGAAAATGAACGTTTCCGAGAAAACCCAGAAGATTATGAGCTTAAAGAGAGTCTGGGGATCTATTTGAAACGTATCACAGCAAAACGCTCGTGTTGATCTAAGCAGGATATGCCCTGGAAGTGAGGATCAGTGTTCTGATTACTGGATGACTCCCATAGTTTTGGCCAAGGCTGGTCAGTTTGCCAAAGCGTTGGTCGGAGGCCGGACTCCAGCAACTGTTTTCTTTTCACGTTTTGCACGTTCGCCAGTGAAAATGCAGCTGCAGCCTAGTTCAACCTGATCTGGTCAGAGAAGCGAAGGAAAAGTCAATTCGTTTTTCCACTCTCCGGGGCCAAGGGGAAGATTAGAGAACAAGTCTGCGTTGGTGGGGGTGGGAGGAGGGTGTCTGTGGCTATTTTGTGGGCAAAGTAAGGCTTTGAAGATCAAAACACCAAGTTAACAGGAATCAATCCAACTCAAGTGTATTACTTTCTGAAAAAAAAAAAAGAGAGAGAGATGTTTTTCTTCTATGAGGCGCTACAATTCCAGGCAGTAAGGCTCCCATCGTGATTGCCACAGTACCTCACGACACGTGTCTGGTACAGCAAGTACCAAATGTTTGCTGAAAGGATGTCTGAATGGTTGTCTGAAACACAATCCTCCGTGAAAACAGGCATCTAGGTAATCACACTCAGTCTACCACTCGCTCCCGAGACGTTCTTCTCTGCCCTGGCCCTCCCTGATGCGAGCTGTCAGGTCATCCTGTCCTATATTTGGAATAATCGAGGGCTGTCAGTGCTGCGGATGTCTGGGCTAGCAATCCCAGTCGCCTCCCTCTTTTGTAAACGTTGCCATCAAACAGTGGGCGAGTCCAAGATTAGATGAGTCCTCACCTGTTTTCTCACTTGCTTTGCCCACCTGCTGACAGGGAGAGCTTTTCCCTTAATAAGAATCATCTTTAGTGAAGATAACACACTTCTATCTTTATTAGAAGCAGCTTAACCTTGACCCTGGGGCAAGTTGTGGGGGAACTGAGTGCTTATTAAATCCTGATTTGTCACAAACAAAGATAACCTGTGTTTGGAAATGATGGATGGGAATGGGAATTTAGCTGTGCCCTTTAATATAATTTTTTTAACCAATGAATATCATTACAACCACAAAATTCCCTGAGCTTTTGTTCATGAGAAATCATCTTGCTACTGTTTCCTAAAACTTTTAGGGAGTGATCGTTAAACCATAAAATAAAGCCCTAAGTCAGCAAGTCCTTCAGTATTGGATGTGATTCCTTGGCCTGCAATCTCAGTAAACTGTATATAATTTAGTCACGATGAGTAGACACAGTTTCCTGTACATAAACCCCATTTCCCACTATTAATAGAGAATAGTACGGCAGTTCCTTAAAAAACTAAAAATAGAACTATGATAGGCTCCAGCAATCCTACTCTTGGGCATATATCCAGAGAAAACTATAATTCAAAAAGATACATATACTCCAATGCTCATTGCAGCATTTTTACAATATCCAGGACATGGAAGCAACCTAGATGGTCACCAACAGACGAATGAAGAGAGAAGATGTGGGGCATATACACAGTGGAATATTACTCATCCATGAAAAAGGATGGAATAAAGCCATCGGCAGCAACTTAGACGGACCTAGACGTGATCATACTAAGTGAAGTAAGTCAGAAAGAGAAAGACAAATATATGTATCACTCATATGTGGAATCTAATTTTTTAAAAATGATATAAATGAGCTTACTTACAAAAGAGAAACAGACAGATATCAGAAACAAACTCATGGTTACCAAGGGGGAAACAAGAGGGGGAGGGATAAACCCGAAGTCTGGGATTAGCATGTCTGCACTGTTGAATTTAAAATAGGTAATCATCAAGGACCTACTGGAGAGCAAGCTCCATACAGGAAACTCTGCTCAGTATTCTGTAATAACCTAAAAGGGAAAAAGAATTTGGAAAAGAAAAGATGCTCGTAGATGAATAACCGAATCACTGTCACAATTACACCTGAAAAGAACACAACGTCATAAATCCACTCTCCTCCAATAAAACAAAACAAAAATGTAGCGTTCTCGCCACCGTCACCATCGTCACCATGTCGCGTCCATGCTTCCTACCGACTCATCAAACCTCTGTCCGATCGTCTGACGCCCAAGTGCGTCCTACGTGCCCCTGGTCATTCCGAAGTCTTCTCCGAGTCTATCACGGTCGTTTTCATTCTATCATTTATTGCTTAGCAGTGTTACTTACTTATCACTTATGGTGTGATGGAAGATGTGGAAGGCTTGCCTGCGGTCATTGCTAACTGTGCCAGTTTTTCTCTGAGAGCAAAGATCGTGCATTTTGGTTTTTCTCAAGCTCAGCGCTTTACATGACTCCTTTTACAAAGTAGAGATTCAATAACTATTAGTTGAATTGAATTGTACTGAACTGCCCTTATGCGGCTTTTAATCTAATTGGGGAAAAAGCCTAAGCGCATCAAACGATGTTAGGAGAACCGCAAAGCATCAGAGTTAAAACCGCAAAACAGTGTGGTAGAAAATGAGCATCTCTGTGGAGGAAACATAGACTGTATAGCAGTTGTTGCGGCTGAGCAGAGGTAACCAGGCAAGATTCTGAATGTACCTTTTCTGATAGATCACAGAAGATATTGGTTCACCCAGTGACTGACGCATGAAATAAATTAATTTACCATCTTATTTAGAGGCTGTGTAACGTTTTCGTCATCAGTATTGTGCAGTAGAGACGCTTTCATTTCTTATCAAAATAAATATCTTGCACATGAAGTATTTGTATTTCAGTCGTCTTCTTAAGGCATATTTACAGAAGTGCAATTATCTTGTCAAAAGATGTGATCATGCTAATGCCTTGGATGCATTTTGCTACTCACTCTAAAATGGCTTTTGGTAATTTCAAGCACCAATAGTGAGCTATGACAGCTAAAGACTAAAAAAACTGCCTTCCTTATGCTTTGATTTGCTTGTGTTTTTACTGAATCTTTCCATCATGCTGGTTTACTATTTGTATATTTTCTCTCATAAATGCCTTTCATGTTTTTCCCAGTGAATTGTATTCCTTGTCAGATAGTCTTATATTTTTAATAAAGCTTTATAGCTCCTTTCTTATCCTATTTTTAAAAACAGTTTCCCATTCTGCTTTTTGAAATTTGGCTTTTGTTATACTTTTAAAATGTATACATTTGAGATTTTCATATAGCAAACACTGATTTTTTTCCTGTGACTTTATCATTTCTTGTCCATTTAGAAACTTATTAATATTTCTCTTCTAGGTCTTTAACAAAAATTCATTTCTATTTTCCTCTAGTTTTTCTTGTAAAATATTTAGCATTTTATGTACTGCCAGACTTGGTTTACTACAGGGAGAGATTTGAAAGACCAAATTTTTGATTTTTCAATTTCTTGAACATCTATTCAAATATGTATTTCATTGTGAACTCATTGACATTTTAAAATAATGTAATTGCAATTCATAGGTATGCCTTATTTATTACTGTTGAACTATATTTTAAGCTAAATTAATAAAGCAATAGCTACTGTGATAAAAAGTCAATTTTATAAATATTATTTGAATAAATGTTGTATGTATTTGGCTTATATACATAACAAAGGTTTGAAAAGGAATGATATTTGTTTTCAAACTGAAGCTTTACAAATGGTTGTTCAAAAATTTGATATTGTTCTATTTCATCTTCATCAGTCTGTGCTGCTTTTTCTGATTCACTGATTAAAAGATGTCAATTTAAATTTATTTTGTAAACTTCTCACTAAACAAACGAACAAAAAGGCATATATTGTTCCTTCCATGGGTGGAGTGGATATCAATGACAAGAAAGCGGAGCACCAAAGAACTGATGCTTTTGAACTGCGGTACTGGAGAAGACTCCTGAGAGTCTCTTGGACTGAGAGGAGATCCAAGCAGTCCATCGGAAAGGAAATCAGTCCTGAAGACTCATCGGAAGGACTGATGTTGAAGCTGAAGCTGAAGCTCCAATACTGTGGTTACCTGATGCGAAGAGCTGACTTATTTGAAAAAACCCTGATGGTGGGAAAGACTGAAGGCGGGAGGAGAAGAGGATGACAGAGGATGAGATGGTTGGATGGCATCACCAACTCAATGGGCATGAGTCTGAGTAAACTCCCGGAGTTGGCAATGGACAGGGAGGCCTGGCATGCTGCAGTCCATGGGGCCGCAGAGTCAGACATGACTGAGTGATTGAACTGAACTGAACTGAGGATATATGGCTCTCCCAGGCATGAGATAGAAATATAGAGTGCTGTTTTGTTATTTTAATGGACCAAGGGACCATGCTGTGGAAAACGAAGATTTTGGAGCCTGAATGGATCTTGGTGCACTGGTTCAACCAACTCATCAGACTGATAATGAAAACATAGCAACGAGTATCAATTTGACATTATGACACAGAGATGGTGCCATATTATTTCTCGTTTATTTCTCAAAATCATCTCCTGTGTACTCCCAATTTATAAATGAGGAACGCCAGCTGAGATGCCACTGTTTCAGTATGCCCATGAGGAAACTGACCGCCAGCGGCAAAACATGGCTCATCAAAAATTACAGAGTTGTGTCAGGACTCTCAAAAATTGTGATAGGGTGATCCCCCGTGCAATTTTTCTTTTGTGTGGCTGGTGCAAGACAACACACACAGACACACAGACACACATACTTCCCTATCTTCTGATAAAGTCTTTTATTCATTTTGTATCGAGTCTTGGCTGAATCTAATTTTAGGGACTCAAAATATGTGATGCAGCAACATAGAAAAGGAGGGACCCAGTTCACACTCCTTTACAGAGCCCAGGGTGCGTGCTGGTCACTCACACAGCCGGGACAGGCAGCACGGTGACTACTGATCACCGTCACGGCCACACTTGTCCACTTTTGCCGGATCTGTTCAATATAATTAGATGATACCCGGGGCCTCGTTTTGCTCTGATGGGCTCCACTTCTCCTGAGTTCCGTGTGAGGTCATTGCATCCTGCAGGCAGCACTGTCATTTTCTCCATTAGGAGTGCAGCTCTCTGTGGACTGACTTACGCCAGGTGTATCATTCCATCTTTTCTGTTATGATCTCAAGGACTACATCATTGTTACCTGTCCTGTCAATCAGAATACCATTAATCACCATATTCCACATATGGTTACCTGCAAGGAGTATGTTTGCTATCCTAGAGGGCAGAACTCTGGGGTCATCAAACTAACAGTTAACCTTCTGTCTCTCCTACAGCTTCCTAATTCTCAGTTTACCTCTCTGTAAAATGGGGCTAAGGATCCACAGAGTCTTCAGCGCTTTAGAGATTTACATTTGGGAGCACACAATTGTTTCTCAGCGTATGTTGTTTCTTTTCCAAAGGCAGTTTCCTTTCCAGGGAAACTCGGTACCCTATGAGATCTTGTCTGCACGGCTCATGGCTGACTTCGGACAGAATCACTTCTCTTCATGTAATTCCTCTTTCTGTATTAATGTGGTGTTCCTAATTAGGTCTTAATCTGTCCAGCAATATTCACAATACATAGGAGAAGGCAATGCACCCCACTCCAGTGCTCTTGCCTGGAAAATCCCATGGGTGGAGGAGCCTGGTGGGCTGCAGTCCATGGGGTCGCACAGAGTCGGACACGACTGAGTGACTTTACTTTCACTTATCACTTTCACGCATTGGAGAAGGAAATGACAACCCACTCCAGTGTTCTTGCCTGGAGAATTCCAGGGACAGGGGAGCCTAGTGGGCTGCCATNATGGTGTCGCTAAGAGTCGGACACGACTGAGTGACTTTACTTTCACTTATCACTTTCACGCACTGGAGAAGGAAATGACAACCCACTCCAGTGTTCTTGCCTGGAGAATTCAAGGGACAGGGGAGCCTAGTGGGCTGCCATCTATGGGGCTGCACAGAGTCGGACACGACTGAAGCGACTTAGCAGCAGCAGCAGCAGGAAGTATTTATATTTATATAACCTAAGCTTGCTTATTAGTCCAAGGAAAGACAGCTATAATTTTCCATTCTTTTCTGGTTGCTTCTTTCCCCCGTATTAGCATTATTTGTTGAAGATAGAACTTCATACAAGGAACAGGATTGAAATATAAGGAAGCATTTGGCTTATCACTGTCACGGAGCCATCCCTGAAGGTCTGGAACAGCACATGTTTGGGGCCAGAATCTGATCTTCATCCTAAACTTTCTTACACATATTTGGGGCCAGAATTTTATCTTCATTCTAAATTTTCTTACGTCACTTCTTGGATACACAGAGCGAAAAGAAAAAGAGAGAGAGAGGGATGAGAGCAGATAGATTTTTCACAATGGCAAAAATCTGATGGAAAAGACTCTGGGCTCATCATTGAGAGAAGCCATCTGTGCCAGAGTAACTGTCTGTGACAGAGGGGAAAAAATAAATCATTTTCAAAAACCCCATTGCTTCAAAATCTGGNAGACCAGAGAATGATCACATGTTGGTATAGCTCTGAATTCGAGTTTTAACTTTAAATCTGAGGACTAGCTCTGGTTTCCATTAAGGTCTATTAGGTTTCATTTGATGGAAAAGGCAATGGCAACCCACTCCAGTGTTCTTGCCTGGAGAACCCCAGGGACAGGGGAGCCTGGTGGGCTTCCGTCTGTGGGGTCGCACGGAGTCGGACACGACTGAAGCGACTTAGCAGCAGCAGCAGCAGGTTCCATTTGAACAGACACCCTTGGCAGAATTGTCCAAACAAAGAAACTGAGAAACCTGGAAAAGTATGTTCCAAGATTACAGGTTTTATTTTTTTCTTTTACATACATGGTGTGTGCCCCTGTGTGTTAAATATATCACATTGTCTTGTCTTTGATGTATATATAATAACCGAATAAAATAAGCTTCCTTTTTTCTTATGAAAAAGAGTGCTTTTTCATCAAGAACTACATATACACTCACTTAAGTAAATATTTTGGAGAAGGAAATGGCAACCCACTCCAATATTCTTGCCTGGGAAATCCCAGTGACGGAGGAGCCTGATAGGCTACAATCCATAGTGTCACAAAGAGTCGGACACGACTGAGTGTGTACATATACATATACTGCTTCTCTGACATATTATGTTTTTTTTTTTAAAACTTCTATATGATGACAGGTGAAATGACTTTTCTCAAATTGGGTGTTTCTCAGGTAATAGATGATGTCATATGTCAGAAGTGAGGAGGTGAGAAGGTAAAACTGTTGAGTTAATGAATACGGGAAAAGCTTGGAAGTGCCTTGATAGGGAATGGGGCACTGCTAACAGTATATCATACTTTGTAATCATTTGGCTACGTGTCTCCATTTCCATGTATTGGTTACCTTGCATCTGTCTCTCCCATCAAGATATAATGTAATACTGAGTGCGTGTGTATACTAAGTTACTCCGTCAGACTCTTTGCAGCCCTATGAACTGTAGTCTACCAGGCTCCTCTGCCCATGGATTTTCCAGGCAAGGATACTGGAGTGGGTTGCCATTTCCTACTCAAGGGGATCTTCCCGACCCAGGGATTGAACACGCCTCTCTCACGTCTCCTGCGTTGGTAGGTGGATTTTTTACCACTAGTGCCACTTGGGAAGCCCAATATTGAGTAGTAGCTACTCAATAAATATTTATTGCTGTGAGTTTATATATAGATCTTGATGAAAAAGCAGTCTTTTTGGTGAGAAAAAAGGAAGCTTATTTTATTAGGTTAATATATATACATCAAAGACTAGGCAGTATGATATATTTAATACACACAAGGGTACACACCATGTATGTAAAAGTAAAAATAAAACCTTAATCCGGGAACACACTTTTCCATGTTTCTCTTTCTCACTTTCTTTGCTTGGACACTTCTGCCAAGCATCTGTAAGTTTAAAAGCCGTTCAAAGCAGGGTACAAAGAAAAGAAATCCATTTAAAATATCTCAGCTTGACTCTCATCATTTTGTACCAGGTTCAGATGTGGTTTGGACGCCAACACACCAAGGTAAGCTTTGTGTGAGGAAGAAAATGTTAGACTGAAACGGGAGACTGAAATAGGTCATTCTCCTTTTGTTGAGCTTCTCCTTCTTGTCAGAACCACTGGGCTGCATGTTGTCACTGATAGCCTATCACAAAGCCCCTTCTGTTAGAATACTGTACCTGAAACTCCCACTAGCAGCAGAGCG
This sequence comes from Raphicerus campestris, assembly GCA_006410735.1. NCBI lineage: Eukaryota > Metazoa > Chordata > Mammalia > Artiodactyla > Bovidae > Raphicerus > Raphicerus campestris. The sequence goes on along the minus strand of SJYW01046041.1, from coordinate 224,929 downwards.
TAAGCACCAGGGTGGAGCCACCTTCCCCAGTCCTCTCCCGCACAATAGCTACTGCTGTCCCGGCGGGACAATCGAGTGGGTCTTGCGGTGGTATATTTTTCCCCATCATATGCATGACAGAAAGTCTAATGGGCCCTGTTCACTTCTTGAGTCACTTTTAAGGTCCTATAAAATGGCCTGTTATCAGACCCATCAGTGTTTGCAAGATGTCTACCTGGATGTCAGAGAGCCCAGGTAGTGGCTATATTTTTAGTCCTCCAGTCAGCAAGAAGATAGTAATTAGCTGAAAAATTAGAAGGGAAAACTATTTGAATTCCAGAAGGGAAAGCTAAATGCCAGTGGCATTTTGTGATGAATAAAATTCACAGCCTTTAAAAATAAAAGGATTAAATGGACTACATTCTTTAATATAAGATTTAACTATGTGCCTTAACAAAGAGTATGGATTACTGCCCTTAATAATAAAGACTTGATATGATTTTATATTCTATATTTTTAATATTTTTATATTTTATATATTTTTCAGATATGTTATTCTCTAAGTACAATACTAATTACATCCTGTTATATATTCTGTTATTATCCTGGAATGGGATATAAGAAAATGGAGAATCATAAAATAACAGCACAGA
>SJYW01046041.1:172214-185637 GCA_006410735.1 Raphicerus campestris | reverse complement strand
TTTTCCATAATCTGCAACTCAAGGCTGATCATGTTGGAAAACGGAAACATTCATCCAATTTGGTTTAAGTTGAAAATATTTCTGAGGATCTGCCATTGTTCATCAGCTGTTTCACGCAGACAACTTTTTCATTCAAGGAAAGCAAATCGTGAGAGGAGTGGAGTTGCAGCTGTCCACAGCTTGGTGTGGAAGACCAGGTCTTGGCACGGCATTTCCTGAATGGTAGGTGAGAAGTGACCAGGAGTGAGTGGCTTTGAGGCCAAAGCCTCCGTCCTTTGACTCCCAGTGAACATCTTTGCCTGCAAGACAAGTGGCGGCATTGTGGCCTTCTCACTAAGGACAGACACCTCAGGGGGTCTGAAATTCAGACCTGGCCCTGCCGCTTATTCAGAATGTAAAGCTGGACATGTCATTTATCGTCTCTTCCACTCCCCAGTCGGTGAAGTGAGCCCCGCAAGTCTGTCCTGGGGTTGAGGCAAGGTAATGCAGCTGAAGTACTGAGCACAGCACCTGCTGTGAAGAAAGCCCTCAGCAACCAAGCGGCTGTTGCCACAGCACTCTGCCTGGGCAACGGCCTCTTCCGCAGAGATGAGAGAAGTGACACTCCCACACGCCAGAGTCTTACAAGCCGAGTCTTTTTAGCTTCATGCTGAAGAGTATGCCTTTCTCTTTCTGACTTGACTTGACATGGTAACCTCTAGTCACGCCCATGTTCCTACAAATCGTGTATTTAGCTCTTTTTTATGGCCGAGTAGTAGAAAGGAAAAGACAGATACGTAGGGTATCACTTATATGTGAGATTCCAAACACAACACACGTGAATCTGTCTAGAAGGGAAACAAAGTCTTGGACCCAGAGAATAGACTAATGTGCTCAGGGAGGTGGATGGGAATGGGAGGGGCAGAGAAGGAGGCTGGGCTAGAAGACGTAAGTGTTTATGTACGTGGATAAATGGATAAACAAGGCCCTACTGTATAGGATAGAGAACTGGACTCAACACCCTCTATAAACTATAATGGAAAAAAATGTGTATAGAAAAAACTGGATCACTTTGCTGTACAGCAAAAATGAACACAACAATGTAAGTCAATTATACATCAATAAAAATTGATCAGAAAAAGTTCTTAAAAGAGAACATCTATGTCTTGACTGAGTGCTTGCTCCTCCCACTCTGATGAAATCAGTTAATTACACCTCCTGCAATCAAAATTAGATTATATCCGTCTATCAGTTCCTTTTCTATTTGACGTGTATTCCTTGGGCAAACATAATTTCAATCGTATTTTCCTTGTTAATAGCGGTTTGCTCCTAGAACTAAAATTCTTTCTTTGCTCTGTCTCTCAGGCCAGGCAAACTAAGGCTTCACACACACACTTAAAAAAAAAAAACAACAAAACCCTATTTCATACCACTGATTACTGCTTAGGCTGGAAAGCCCACAATTTAATTATTGGATTAACCACACTAATCATCTCCTTGAACCAGCTGTCCAATTGCCAAATTGTCTAACAGAGAGAAGTAGCATTCAGCTTGCGGAGAAATTCTAAGTCATTACAAGCAATTAGCAGGAAGCAGTATAGCAATGACTAAAGATTTATTTTGGACTCATACTCTCTGAGATGAAATTCTGGCTGTCTGCTGCTGTGGGATTTTGAGCATTTACTGTACCTTTCTGTATTGGCTTCTATTTCATTTTTTTAAAGTCTTGAACACTCACTCAACCGTATAAAGTGTTAGTCACTCAGTTAAGTCTGAGACCCCATGGACTGGAGCCTACCACACTCCTCTGTCCATGGGATTCTCCAGGTAACAATACTAGAGTGGGTGGTCATTCCCTTCTCCAGGGCATCTTCCTGACCCAGAGATTGAACTCGGGTCTCCCCCACTGCAGGCAGATGCTTTACCGTCTGAGCCTCCAGGGAAGCCTGAAGTGTGTAAGTGAAGTGTCTATAAACCACTCAGCACAGGTTCTGTCATTTAAGCATGAAAAACCTAAATGAGGTTATGATTATTATGATTTATCCAAAGCTGTGTTATCCTGATGGCAGCTACCACATTCTGTTTTCTTTCCTGTAGAGGCACACGTTTCTCCCTTTTCCTTCTACTTTTCTAATGTAAGATTAAAAAAAAAAATTGGCACAGTTCCAACTGAGTCAACCCCAGTCTTTCGAAGGCAGTAGGGGCAGGCCAGGACCTAGAGCAGCGGGTGAAAGGGCTTCCCGAAAAATGTCTACAATTAAGAATATTAGAAATGGAGCTAAATGACGTTAAAAAATCCACTAGAGCATAAATACCAAATGAGGACGCCTGTGACGGGTGGTGTTTGAATGCGTGTCACTAACAATGGCTAGAACCTTCTTTCCCTTTCCGTAGAGGGACTCCTGTTGCTCTTGGGGCTGTACTAAGACTTGGCAAATCAGCGCCCTTCTGGAGAATGTAGCCGTGCTTTCTGGAGCTGGCCCACAGGCATTCGATTATCTAGGGACTCGTGGGCTCATGGCCTATCAGCTCTTGGATGGTAATTCAGAAGTCATGGGGCTGCCTATCTGAGCTGCTAAGAAGAGGAATGTCTTACATCAGACACTGACGTGTAGCACGTGATGCCCTGAAGTCTCCAGTCATGCTCTGGTCCAGCCTTTGCCTGGATTGTGGAGAGATTCGTAGAACGCACTGTGAATGCTGTAGTCCCAGTGGTATGAACTTCTGCTAAGTCACACATGTGGCTCTTTGTTCAGACACATTTCTATAGGATTAGATCTGCTGTCCTATTGGGTTGACCAAAGAGTTCATTTTAGTTTCTTGGTAACATGTGCTAGGCTTTCCAGGTGGCAAAGTGGTAAAGAATTTGCCTGCTAGTGATGGGGGGATGTGGGTTTGATCCCTGAGTCAGGAAGATCCCCTGGAGCAGGAAATGGCAACCCACTCCCATTTTCTTGCTTGAAAAAGCTCAGTAACAGAGGAGCCTGGTGGGCTACTGTCCATGGGGTCACAAAGAGTCAGGCATGACTGAGCACACAGGCCTGCATGGAAAAACCCAAACAAACTTTTTGGCCAACCCAATTTTTAACAAAAGTATTTAGAAACATGACTTTACATGGAAAATCATCATTATCACTTGACATATTTCTGACCCTGTCTAGTCAAAGCTATGGTTTTGCCAGTGGTCATGTATGGATGTGAGAGCTAGACTGTAAAGAAAGCTGAGCACCAAAGAACTGATGCTTTTGAACTGTGGTGTTGGAGAAGACTCTTGAGAGTCCCTTGGACTGCAAGCAAATCCAACCAGTCCATCCTAAAGGAGATCAGTCCTGAGTGTTCATTGGAAGGACTGATGTTGTAGCTGAAACTCCAGGACTTTGGCCATCTGATGCAAAGAGCTGACTCATTGGAAAAAGCCCCTGATACTAGGAAAGACTGAGGGCAGGAGCAGAAGGGGATGACAGAGGATGAGATGGTCGGATGGCATCATCGACTCAATGGACATGGGTCTGAGTAAACTCTGGGAGTTGGTGATGGACAGGGAGGGCAGGCGTGTTGCAGTCTGTGGGGTCACAAAGAGTGGAACATGACTGAGCAGTTTAACTGAACTGAAACCTTTGTATAATGAGCTCACTTGATCCTTAAAATCTTCTTGGATGTGTGGCAGGTGTCTTGCCAAAACAATGCAGCCAATGAGTGGCAAACGATGCTGTGAGTCCAGGACTTTGACTTGAAATTCCTTATGCTTCACACTGGGCTCCCCTGGTGGCTCAGATGGCAAAGAATCCCCTGCAAGGCAGGAGATCCAGGTTCAACCCCTGCGTGGGGAGCATCCCCTGGAGAAGGGAATGGCTACCCACTCCAGCATTCTTGCCTGGAGAATTCCATGGACGGAGGAGTCAGGCAGGCTACAGTCCATGGGGTCGCCAAGAGTTGGACACAATTGAGCAACTAACACACATACACACACACACACAGGCGCGCACACGCGTCATTATACCTCGTTCTCCCTGAGCCACATATTACATCACTCGTGGAAGTGTCAACTTAGAAATGACCCTACCTCACCTCTTGCTTATCACTGAGTCTTGTTTGACTCTCTTGACCACACTGACCGTAGCCCATCAGGCTGCTCTGTCCATGGGATTTCCCAGGCAAGAATACTGGAGTGGGTTGCCCTTTCCTTCTCCAGGGGATGTTCCTGACCCAGGGACTGAACCTGCACAGACAGATTCTTTAGCAACTGAGCCACCAGGGAAGCCCCTATCTTACCTCTCTTCCCAAATTTCCATGCTCTCTGCTACCTGCCAAAGTCATGGCCTTCATGGACTTCTCCCCTCCCTTTGGAGCAGACCAAGATACCTGGAAACTTCTGTAGAGGAAGGAGCTTTGCAGTGCTGAGCAGACTGAAGATGTCTAGGGCTTTGCGATCCAGACAGTCTGGTGCCACTTCCTGAGAAACCGGGCAGTCAGTGCTGATGCTAACGACTATGCCTCTTGAGCTGTGCCTCCAGGTAGATTCCCAAGCCCGCTGTTTCGATACTGCCGCCTCTCCTGACTCACTGTGCTTCCGACTTCCACAAACGTCTAAACCTAGATCCTCTTCTTCCTCTTCATTCCACCTCTGCTTTCTTTATTTCCATTCTAATATAGTGAAACACTTTCTGAGAAAGAAACCCGACCTGTTACAAGCAAGATAATCAGGTTTATGGCTTCTTAATTATAATTGATGTATTATTGCCTTCCTTTTCAAACCAGTCAATCCTAAAGGAAGTCAGGCCTGAAGATTTACTGGAAGGACTGGAGCTGAAGCTCCAGTCCTTTGGCCACCTGATGCAAAGAGCTGACTTACGGGAAAAGACCCTGATGCTGGGAAAGATTGAGGGCAGGAGGAGAAGGGTGAGATGGTGGATTTGAGCAAATTCTGGGAGATAGTGAAGGACAGGGAAGCCTGACATACTGCAGACCATGGGGTTGCAAACAGTCAGACACAATTTAGTGACTGAACATCAACAAATTATTGGCCTCAGAATATCATCTCCTAGGAGCTGGTCCCCTCTTTCCCTGGGCCTTCACAGTCCCTCAAGGGTAATGATGCTCTGCACCAGGGGTCCCCAACCTCCTAGATCTAATGCCTGATTACCTGAGGAGGAGCTGATGTAATAATAAAAGAGAGAAGGTGCATAATAAATGTAATGTGCTTGAATCATCCCCAAACCACCACCCCCCCACCCCGGTTCATGGGAAAAATTGTCTTCCATGAAACTGGTCCCTGGTGCTAAAAATGCTGGGGATGGATCTCTAGGGCTTCCTTTTAGCTTCTTTTGGAAGGTCCAAGGAATATGCAACCTTTCATGGGCAATTGCACCCTAGTCAGAGATGCATGACATTCCCAGCCTTGATTCTTGGACCACTCTCAGTCCTGGTTACAAAATGCCCAAACGAGAGACCTGCCACGTACGAGAAAGTATAAGACGCTGATGTTTTCAAACAGGGCCCGAGTGTCCTTTCAGCTCTCCTCCATGATTACTCATGAGTCCTTCAGCTTCAGATTGTTGTCGCTGTCTGTGTGTTTTCCAGGTCCTAGTTAAACATGTTGACTGACTGTGCATCTGATGAGCCGAAATCACTGATGCCTCATCCACAGGTTATGTCTCCCATAATTACCAAGCTGCATCGGTCAGGGGCTGCCCGGCAGCAGCTTCATCTTTCCAGATGGAGAGTTTAGAGTCACATGACTGTATCCCTGTTATTAGCACACCCTGACGTGTGCTATGGATATCCCCTGCCCACTGAATCGCAACCAAGTCCTTTTCTGACATAGTGACTTGGTGGATGGATTACATTTCTTCTTTAATACCCCACCCAGATGTGCACGGGAACTTTTCTGGGCTTTTTTTTTNACACATACACACACACACACAGGCGCGCACACGCGTCATTATACCTCGTTCTCCCTGAGCCACATATTACATCACTCGTGGAAGTGTCAACTTAGAAATGACCCTACCTCACCTCTTGCTTATCACTGAGTCTTGTTTGACTCTCTTGACCACACTGACCGTAGCCCATCAGGCTGCTCTGTCCATGGGATTTCCCAGGCAAGAATACTGGAGTGGGTTGCCCTTTCCTTCTCCAGGGGATGTTCCTGACCCAGGGACTGAACCTGCACAGACAGATTCTTTAGCAACTGAGCCACCAGGGAAGCCCCTATCTTACCTCTCTTCCCAAATTTCCATGCTCTCTGCTACCTGCCAAAGTCATGGCCTTCATGGACTTCTCCCCTCCCTTTGGAGCAGACCAAGATACCTGGAAACTTCTGTAGAGGAAGGAGCTTTGCAGTGCTGAGCAGACTGAAGATGTCTAGGGCTTTGCGATCCAGACAGTCTGGTGCCACTTCCTGAGAAACCGGGCAGTCAGTGCTGATGCTAACGACTATGCCTCTTGAGCTGTGCCTCCAGGTAGATTCCCAAGCCCGCTGTTTCGATACTGCCGCCTCTCCTGACTCACTGTGCTTCCGACTTCCACAAACGTCTAAACCTAGATCCTCTTCTTCCTCTTCATTCCACCTCTGCTTTCTTTATTTCCATTCTAATATAGTGAAACACTTTCTGAGAAAGAAACCCGACCTGTTACAAGCAAGATAATCAGGTTTATGGCTTCTTAATTATAATTGATGTATTATTGCCTTCCTTTTCAAACCAGTCAATCCTAAAGGAAGTCAGGCCTGAAGATTTACTGGAAGGACTGGAGCTGAAGCTCCAGTCCTTTGGCCACCTGATGCAAAGAGCTGACTTACGGGAAAAGACCCTGATGCTGGGAAAGATTGAGGGCAGGAGGAGAAGGGTGAGATGGTGGATTTGAGCAAATTCTGGGAGATAGTGAAGGACAGGGAAGCCTGACATACTGCAGACCATGGGGTTGCAAACAGTCAGACACAATTTAGTGACTGAACATCAACAAATTATTGGCCTCAGAATATCATCTCCTAGGAGCTGGTCCCCTCTTTCCCTGGGCCTTCACAGTCCCTCAAGGGTAATGATGCTCTGCACCAGGGGTCCCCAACCTCCTAGATCTAATGCCTGATTACCTGAGGAGGAGCTGATGTAATAATAAAAGAGAGAAGGTGCATAATAAATGTAATGTGCTTGAATCATCCCCAAACCACCACCCCCCCACCCCGGTTCATGGGAAAAATTGTCTTCCATGAAACTGGTCCCTGGTGCTAAAAATGCTGGGGATGGATCTCTAGGGCTTCCTTTTAGCTTCTTTTGGAAGGTCCAAGGAATATGCAACCTTTCATGGGCAATTGCACCCTAGTCAGAGATGCATGACATTCCCAGCCTTGATTCTTGGACCACTCTCAGTCCTGGTTACAAAATGCCCAAACGAGAGACCTGCCACGTACGAGAAAGTATAAGACCCTGATGTTTTCAAACAGGGCCCGAGTGTCCTTTCAGCTCTCCTCCATGATTACTCATGAGTCCTTCAGCTTCAGATTGTTGTCGCTGTCTGTGTGTTTTCCAGGTCCTAGTTAAACATGTTGACTGACTGTGCATCTGATGAGCCGAAATCACTGATGCCTCATCCACAGGTTATGTCTCCCATAATTACCAAGCTGCATCGGTCAGGGGCTGCCCGGCAGCAGCTTCATCTTTCCAGATGGAGAGTTTAGAGTCACATGACTGTATCCCTGTTATTAGCACACCCTGACGTGTGCTATGGATATCCCCTGCCCACTGAATCGCAACCAAGTCCTTTTCTGACATAGTGACTTGGTGGATGGATTACATTTCTTCTTTAATACCCCACCCAGATGTGCACGGGAACTTTTCTGGGCTTTTTTTTTGCTTTTTATTTTGTATTGGGGTGCAGCCGATCAGCAGTGTTGTAAGAGTTTCAGGTGAACAGAACAGTGACTTACTCATTTGTATACCTGTATCCATTCTCCCCCAAACTCCTCTCCCATCCAGGCTGCCACATAGTACTGAGCAGAGTTCCCTGTGCTCTGAGTGGGTCCTTGCTGATTATCCATTTTATATAGAGAAGGGTACATGTTCTGGACTTTGGCAAGGACATCTGGTGACCGGGATGTGTGATACTGCACTTTTGACTTGGGCTCAATTCTACAGACCAGAATTCCGCTTTTAATGTCCTACTAATAAGATGCAGCATCACAGACCAACCCAACATGAGGCCAGAGGCCTCCATGTTTCTCCCTTAGACACTCTCCACTTTAGAGGGCATGGCCATCTTGGCAGAGTCATGTTTTAGACCAAGGTGAGCCCCCTTGAACTTCTAGCTCACCCAGCTTTCCCTTTCTGACCAAGAACTGGGTTGGCCGAAATGTTCATTTGAGGTTTTCAGAAAAACCCAAATGACTTTTTGGCCAGCACAATGCCTAAAGCCTTGGAATCACTCTCATCTAGTTATACTGAATTTTGAGATAAATTGCTCATCTTTCACGTGTATCACCAGCGGATACCATCATTTAAAAAAAGGAAAGGTAACCATGTAACTCGGGTCTAATCTCTTCCTTAGAACAGTGGTGGGCTGAGAACTTGGCCCTGTCTCGTGGTCCAAGAGCTAGAGTACGTTTGATTGGCTGACCATGGCTAAGACATATGGAGTCAAGAGCAAGATCACTTATGGCCCCAAAGCATGAGTGAACTGAAAGGCAGTTAATTGTAAGATATCCAGAGCAGCAGAGAAGTTAGTGAAATCCCAGACGGGCACCTAAAATCATATAATTGGCTAAAACAAAAGTTGAACTGCAACCATAATAAACATAATGTGCTTGAATCATCCCCAAACCACCACCCCCCACCCTGGTTCATGGGAAAAATTGTCTTCCATGAAACTGGTCCATGAAGCTGTGGGTGAATGGGTAGGTTTAAAATAGTGAATTCTGAAGGCAAAGCAGAAACGTTCCAGAAAGCTACAAAGCACAGAGAGGGTCAGGATTTTAGGGAAAGCTCATGGTGGATCCCTTGACCTGGGAGGCTGAATCCAAACCCATGAACCAGCTTGAAGAAGACTCTCAGAGAAACATCTGATCTTTCTAGAGCTTTCTGATTACTTGCCCAAATCGATAATTTCAGCTGAGCAAACCACACCACTGGTGTTGGGAAAAGATCTGTAGTGTGACATGATCTCGACTGTCTGAGGAATGGATTTCAACGACTGGCTAAGCTTTGATCCTCTAGTCTTCTGGTACTTTGGTGATGATAGTCATTTTCAATGTAATGGTACTATGAGAACTAGATATTTCTACCTTTCTCTCGCATTTAGGTCACTTACATTCCATGTATTTGCACAAGTAATTGTCTCTAAGAGTATTGACTCCCTGTCATCTTGAAAAATACACCAACAGCTAGCAAAGTATTAACAGGTAAGGGCCATTAATCTCAAGAGAGACTATGTGTGGGCAATTATTCCCTCTTCTGCTTCACTGGCCCCAAAGGGATTTCCGTTTGAGGAGTTAGGAAGTAGCTGCTAGTGAGTGCACAGCTCCACTGCTTTGTTTTGACAACTTCTACCCACACTGTATTAATTTCTTCACAGTTGTGCTAGCCGTCATAAATTTTCTAGCGGAAGCTACTCAGGGCTNACTTCCACAAACGTCTAAACCTAGATCCTCTTCTTCCTCTTCATTCCACCTCTGCTTTCTTTATTTCCATTCTAATATAGTGAAACACTTTCTGAGAAAGAAACCCGACCTGTTACAAGCAAGATAATCAGGTTTATGGCTTCTTAATTATAATTGATGTATTATTGCCTTCCTTTTCAAACCAGTCAATCCTAAAGGAAGTCAGGCCTGAAGATTTACTGGAAGGACTGGAGCTGAAGCTCCAGTCCTTTGGCCACCTGATGCAAAGAGCTGACTTACGGGAAAAGACCCTGATGCTGGGAAAGATTGAGGGCAGGAGGAGAAGGGTGAGATGGTGGATTTGAGCAAATTCTGGGAGATAGTGAAGGACAGGGAAGCCTGACATACTGCAGACCATGGGGTTGCAAACAGTCAGACACAATTTAGTGACTGAACATCAACAAATTATTGGCCTCAGAATATCATCTCCTAGGAGCTGGTCCCCTCTTTCCCTGGGCCTTCACAGTCCCTCAAGGGTAATGATGCTCTGCACCAGGGGTCCCCAACCTCCTAGATCTAATGCCTGATTACCTGAGGAGGAGCTGATGTAATAATAAAAGAGAGAAGGTGCATAATAAATGTAATGTGCTTGAATCATCCCCAAACCACCACCCCCCCACCCCGGTTCATGGGAAAAATTGTCTTCCATGAAACTGGTCCCTGGTGCTAAAAATGCTGGGGATGGATCTCTAGGGCTTCCTTTTAGCTTCTTTTGGAAGGTCCAAGGAATATGCAACCTTTCATGGGCAATTGCACCCTAGTCAGAGATGCATGACATTCCCAGCCTTGATTCTTGGACCACTCTCAGTCCTGGTTACAAAATGCCCAAACGAGAGACCTGCCACGTACGAGAAAGTATAAGACCCTGATGTTTTCAAACAGGGCCCGAGTGTCCTTTCAGCTCTCCTCCATGATTACTCATGAGTCCTTCAGCTTCAGATTGTTGTCGCTGTCTGTGTGTTTTCCAGGTCCTAGTTAAACATGTTGACTGACTGTGCATCTGATGAGCCGAAATCACTGATGCCTCATCCACAGGTTATGTCTCCCATAATTACCAAGCTGCATCGGTCAGGGGCTGCCCGGCAGCAGCTTCATCTTTCCAGATGGAGAGTTTAGAGTCACATGACTGTATCCCTGTTATTAGCACACCCTGACGTGTGCTATGGATATCCCCTGCCCACTGAATCGCAACCAAGTCCTTTTCTGACATAGTGACTTGGTGGATGGATTACATTTCTTCTTTAATACCCCACCCAGATGTGCACGGGAACTTTTCTGGGCTTTTTTTTTTGCTTTTTATTTTGTATTGGGGTGCAGCCGATCAGCAGTGTTGTAAGAGTTTCAGGTGAACAGAACAGTGACTTACTCATTTGTATACCTGTATCCATTCTCCCCCAAACTCCTCTCCCATCCAGGCTGCCACATAGTACTGAGCAGAGTTCCCTGTGCTCTGAGTGGGTCCTTGCTGATTATCCATTTTATATAGAGAAGGGTACATGTTCTGGACTTTGGCAAGGACATCTGGTGACCGGGATGTGTGATACTGCACTTTTGACTTGGGCTCAATTCTACAGACCAGAATTCCGCTTTTAATGTCCTACTAATAAGATGCAGCATCACAGACCAACCCAACATGAGGCCAGAGGCCTCCATGTTTCTCCCTTAGACACTCTCCACTTTAGAGGGCATGGCCATCTTGGCAGAGTCATGTTTTAGACCAAGGTGAGCCCCCTTGAACTTCTAGCTCACCCAGCTTTCCCTTTCTGACCAAGAACTGGGTTGGCCGAAATGTTCATTTGAGGTTTTCAGAAAAACCCAAATGACTTTTTGGCCAGCACAATGCCTAAAGCCTTGGAATCACTCTCATCTAGTTATACTGAATTTTGAGATAAATTGCTCATCTTTCACGTGTATCACCAGCGGATACCATCATTTAAAAAAAGGAAAGGTAACCATGTAACTCGGGTCTAATCTCTTCCTTAGAACAGTGGTGGGCTGAGAACTTGGCCCTGTCTCGTGGTCCAAGAGCTAGAGTACGTTTGATTGGCTGACCATGGCTAAGACATATGGAGTCAAGAGCAAGATCACTTATGGCCCCAAAGCATGAGTGAACTGAAAGGCAGTTAATTGTAAGATATCCAGAGCAGCAGAGAAGTTAGTGAAATCCCAGACGGGCACCTAAAATCATATAATTGGCTAAAACAAAAGTTGAACTGCAACCATAATAAACATAATGTGCTTGAATCATCCCCAAACCACCACCCCCCACCCTGGTTCATGGGAAAAATTGTCTTCCATGAAACTGGTCCATGAAGCTGTGGGTGAATGGGTAGGTTTAAAATAGTGAATTCTGAAGGCAAAGCAGAAACGTTCCAGAAAGCTACAAAGCACAGAGAGGGTCAGGATTTTAGGGAAAGCTCATGGTGGATCCCTTGACCTGGGAGGCTGAATCCAAACCCATGAACCAGCTTGAAGAAGACTCTCAGAGAAACATCTGATCTTTCTAGAGCTTTCTGATTACTTGCCCAAATCGATAACTTCAGCTGAGCAAACCACACCACTGGTGTGGGGAAAAGATCTGTAGTGTGACATGATCTCGACTGTCTGAGGAATGGATTTCAACGACTGGCTAAGCTTTGATCCTCTAGTCTTCTGGTACTTTGGTGATGATAGTCATTTTCAATGTAATGGTACTATGAGAACTAGATATTTCTACCTTTCTCTCGCATTTAGGTCACTTACATTCCATGTATTTGCACAAGTAATTGTCTCTAAGAGTATTGACTCCCTGTCATCTTGAAAAATACACCAACAGCTAGCAAAGTATTAACAGGTAAGGGCCATTAATCTCAAGAGAGACTATGTGTGGGCAATTATTCCCTCTTCTGCTTCACTGGCCCCAAAGGGATTTCCGTTTGAGGAGTTAGGAAGTAGCTGCTAGTGAGTGCACAGCTCCACTGCTTTGTTTTGACAACTTCTACCCACACTGTATTAATTTCTTCACAGTTGTGCTAGCTGTCATAAATTTTCTAGCGGAAGCTACTCAGGGCTCTACAGCCTATGGGGTTCATTATTCCGTTCAAAGATCTTTATTGTTGATCACTACCATTTGGGGAGGGGAGCTGTTTTTGAATAGATGTAGAATTAGCACATACATATGGGATCTGGAAAAATGGTAGCGATGAACCTATTGGCAGGACAGGAATAGTGACGTAGACATAGACGATGAATGTGCGGCCCCCACGGGGGAAGGAGGGGCGGGGCAGGCTACTTGGGAGATTAGGATTGACACACACTCAATCAGTTCAGTTCAGTTCAGTCACTCAGTCGTGTCTGACTCTCTGTGACCCCATGAATCGCAGCACGCCAGGCCTCCCTGTCCATCACCAACTCCTGGAGTTCACTCAGATTCATGTCCATCGAGTCGGTGACGCCATCCAGCCATCTCATCCACTGTCGTCCCCTTCTCCTCCTGCCCCCAATCCCTCCCAGCATCAGAGTCTTTTCCAATGAGTCAGCTCTTCGCATCAGGTGGCCAAAGTACTAGAGTTTCAGCTTTGGCATCATTCCTTCCAAAGGAATCCCAAGGCTGATCTCCTTCAGAATGGACTGGTTGGATCTCCTTGCAGTCCAGGGGACTCTCAAGAGTCTTCTCCAGCACCACAGTTCAAAAGCATCAATTCGTTGGCATTCTGCCTTCTTCACAGTCCAACTTTCACATCCACACATGACGACAGGAAAAACCATAGCCTTGACTAGACAGACCTTAGTTGGCAAAGTAATGTCTCTGCTTTT
>SJYW01046041.1:159169-169664 GCA_006410735.1 Raphicerus campestris | reverse complement strand
CCTCTCTTCTTTTCACAGCTATTTGTAAGGCCTCCCCAGACAGCCATTTTGCCTTTTTTCATTTCTTTTCCATGGGGATGGTCTTGATCCCTGTCTCCTGTACAATGTCACGAACCTCATTCTATAGTTCATCAGGGACTCTATCTATCAGATCTAGGCCATTAAATCTATTTCTCACTTCCACTGTATAATCATAAGGGATTTGATTTAGGTCATACCTGAATGGTCTAGCGGTTTTCCCTACTTTCTTCAATTTGAGTCTGAATTTGGTAATAAGGAGTTCATGATCTGAGCCACAGTCAGCTCCTGATCTTGTTTTTGTTGACTGTATAGAGCTTCTCCATCTTTGGCTGCATAGAATATAATCAATCTGATTTTGGTGTGGACCATCTGATGATGTTTATGAGTAGAGTCTTCTCTTGGGTTGTTGGAAGAGGGTGTTTGCTATGACCAGCGTGTTCTCTTGGCAAAACTCTATTAGTCTTTGCCCTGCTTCATTTTGCATTCCAAGGCCAAATTTGCCTGTTACTCCAGGTGTTTCTTGACTTCCTCCTTTTGTATTCCAGTCCCCTATAATGAAAAGGATGTCTTTTTTGACACACACCACCACGTCAAACAGCTAGAGGGAAGGCGCAGTGCAGTAGAGGGGGCTCAGCGTGGGATGACCCACAGGGGCAGGATGAGGAGGGGGTGGGAGAGAGGCTCCAGACGGAAGGGATATGTGTACCTAGAGCTGATTCAGGTTGGTGCACAGCAGAAAACTAAGGCAACGCTGTACGTCAAGTATACTCCAATAAAAAAGGAGTGAGTCGGCATTGCAGATAAAACTATCACCGATAGCAGAGAGTTTCTTTCTTCCTGTGGTCAGTATTTCCCACGTTGAGGCTGCTGCATGCAGGGAGTTCACAACTGAGAAGATAATGAGTTGCCTGCAGTGTCATCAGCCTTATTTTAGAGAAATGACTCAAATGACATATGTATACACAGCTAGGGTCAGCATGTGTTTATATTGTTGTCCGTCATAAACAGAGCATCCCAGGAGACCCACGATCATGACAGAGAAACAACTTCTGATCCAAAACAGAGATTACGTGTGCCCCGAGCCGGGCTCTTCCCATGTGTCATGTCACAGCATGGCTCTCCAAGGTCAGCACAGCTAGGTGACTGCTGTCACTGTCTCAGACTCTCAGCTCTATCCAGAGGAGACTTCTTTTTCTCCATGATTTTATCATAGTGACTATTCTGGAAACTACCAAGCCTTATCATACATATACAACTAGGCAATTACTGATTCCACCTGCTCTCCTCCAAGTCTGAGAGTGGCTATTCAATACACAACAGAGTTGAAACTGTCACTAAAGCTGAACCAACAGTAAACAGCTAGATGAGAGATGATTTCAGGAGCTACTAGACATGCTCACTCTGCTACGGCTGAGCTTCATTTTTACCAGCTTATAAGCACATGGAGGGACATGAGTCATGCTGTTGCCACTGAAACTCAGTGGGGAAGGTAGGGCAAAGAGCATCATCTGTGTATAGGGTCAGTTCATAGGGGATTCACGTATGCAGCAGCCCTTTAAAGTGCAACTGCAGAGTCAAAATCATACAGAGAAAATCCGCAGCCCTGAGGCAGAAACCGATCTTTTAGTCCTGCTTGCAGAATTACCTGGTGAAATCATTGCTCAAAATTATAGAGCTAGGAAGTGGCTCAGCTGGAATGGAAACCCAGAAAGTAAGGCTTCAGAGTGTCTGCAGTTAACTTCTATTTTGCTTCAAAATAAGAAATGTTTATTGAGCAATTCTTGGCTCCTCACATGAAACATACAATTCCTGTTTGAATTTCTGGTGGCTCAGATGGTAAAGAACCTGCCTGCAGTGCAGGAGATGTGGGTTCTGGAGAAGGGAATGGCTACCCACTCCAGTATTCTTGCCTGGAGAAGTCCGTGGACACAGGAGCCTGGTGGGCTGCAGTCCATGGGGTTGAAAAGAGTCAGACAGGACTGAGCGACTAACACTGTCACATATTCTTTGCCAGATGCGACGAGGCAGGCGCTGATGATAAAGCAGGAAGCAAGGTGTAGCCAGGTGTGCAGGGGTTATTTCTAACCCACTGAAATTCTGATGGCTCTCTGGGGAAAAAGAAGAGGATGGTAACAAAAATGCAGCCTTAAGTTCTGCCATAGGTCAGAGGAGGCGAATTTCCAGGTGTGTCTTCAACGATGAGTTGGAGTTTCCTGGCGGGCTGAGAGGAGGAGGAGCAGAGGTGTCAGGCAGCATGAACACATGTGATATAAATAATTGTGGAAGATATACTTTCTCCCCAAATTCAAACTCGACCACATACTCTCTTCCTAGTTCCCAATCCAGTCACTGTGTCGGGTACTGTATGAAGTGCTTGAGTGTTACAGACCCAGTTAACGTTCCCAGTAGTACTATGAGCTAAGTATTACAGATTCACTTTATGGCTAAGAAGCAAAGGAGCCCTTGCAAAAACTGCGTTCTCGCCGGCCGTGACTAGCGGTTGACGGTGCAGGGTTCTGAGTTCTTTCTGCTGCTTTGCTGAGCTTTCATTCTTTGCATGAGGTCCTGTGTGTGTCCTCATCCGTCTTTACCAGGCGCTGAGCCCAGGGTCTGTGCAGTTCAAGGTGAGATGGGTGTTTCTCGGTGGGCATTCAGTGTCCCACCTGAAACATGTGTTACTCATCCTGCTCTGGGGCCACAGTCCTTGGAAATTCAAATATTCCAGCCAACTCCTGTTTTCAAATAAGAAACGGGGGCACCCAGTGAACAGAAATACAATAGCACTCTCTAGTCTGATGCGGTTTTAAAAAGTGTAGATGGCATGATTGTTCTGAATATACGCATGGCTCTCCTAAAAGGGGGCCTTCCCTGGAGGCACGGTTGCTAAAAAATCTGCCTGCACTGCAGCAGAACCAGGTTCAATCCCTGGGTTGGGAAGATCCCCTGGAGGTGGATATGGTAACCCACTCCAGTATTCTTGCCTGGGAAATCCCAGGGACAGAGGAGCCTGGCGGGCTACACTCCATGGGGTTGCAAACAGTGAGACTCACCTAGTGACTTGTCTACCACCACATCCTAAAAGGCTATTTCTTTCTTTGCTTTTTAGTTAACATTGTTCTGTATATCTTTCCTTATTCTTTTGCTACTTAATACAAGCATAACATTAATAGTGGACAGTTTCTTGTGCAAGTGCAACCACTCTTCTGTTTGATACTGAATTCTGTTGTAAATGTCACTGGTATGCATCTCAGTGTATTTGACTCATTTATGGAGGTGTTTAAAGCTCATGCTTCATGACTTAGATGTTAAAGAAAAAAAAGTGTATGCCAGTTGAAGCTCTGGGAAAAAATGCAGGAAAAAAGTATAAGTCTGAATGGTGTTCTACAAGCAGTGTAAATCCAGTTGAATAAACCCCTGCATGTTTTGGAGTGAACTGAGATTCCTACACCTAAGAGGTAGTTCTGCAGATGAAATGGAGTTTGCCCGGTTCACTGCGACCTTGGGAAGTCACCAGGCCGAACTGAAACTTCCTTCTCCCACCCAATCCATTAAGATTTCTGTTCTAATTCCTTTATCAAAGCTTCCTTTCCCATGGTGCAGATACAGTGCAGAAAGCTTTGAAGATAGACTTTGTTTAATCTGTATTTCCTGTTACCCTTGAGATTAGGGACTGTGCTAAGGTACAGAAGGGGAATCAGGTTCCCAATTATTCTAATAGACCTCAGAGACAGGTTTAATCTTTACTTCAATCAAGTTAATCAAGAAAATCATACTAAAGTTCTTTTCATTCTCCACCCCCCTCACCCCCTCCCTTGAAGAAAAGAGAAAGAAATAATGTCCCACAGCTCTGGAAAACATACAAAAGTCCTCTTGGGATAACAAACATATTTCATTCTCACTTGGGCAACCGCTGAGATCACTTCCTGGTAGTTGGGCTTATAGGTTATTGAAACCACTGGGATTTTGTTAAAAATAGCCATCCAATAAATCTGGCCCTTCTTTTAATTAGAATCCTCGTAATACTTTTGTGTGGGTTGTTTTCTCCCTTTCAGGACAACTTAAAAAATAATCTCTCATAATGCATATATCACGTAAAGTTGAGTGGAAATTAAAAAAAAAAATCCTGACATATTGATTTCTGCGGATTGCTGAGAGAAGGTTCTAAGTGATGTAAGGGCTAAGTCAAGACAATGCACTGTTTCCTTTGAGAGGATTTAAATGTTTCTAAGGGGCTTCCCTGGTGGCTCAAGTGGTAAAAAATCTGCCTGTGAGAACAGGAGAGATGGGTTCCATCCCTGGGTCAGGAAAATCCCCCGGAGAAGACATGGCAACCCACTCAGTATTCTTGCCTGGGAAATCCTATGGACAGAGGAGCCTGGTGGGCTATAGTCCACGGTCGCAAAGACTTGAACATGACTTAGCCACTAAACAACAAGAAGCTCTTCTGAAAAGATGGGCCATCTTGAACTTGGTCCATGTCTTTAAAACATATCTGTAATATTCCATTGTATATGTATTCCACTGTATATGTATGTAAGCCGTATCTTACATACATATATGTCTATGTAAATGTATATGTATAATGTAAGCTGTATCTTACATATGTACATATATATGTGAGCTGTATCTTATATACGGATGTATATATGAGCCATATCTTACATATGTGTGTGTGTGTGTATATATATATGTAAGCCGTATCTAACATATGTATGTATAGGTGAGCTGTATCTTACATATGGATGTATATGTGAGCCGTATCTTACATATGTACATATATATGTGAGCTGTATCTTACATACAGATGTATATGTGAGCTGTATCTTACATATGGATGTATAGGTGAGCCGTATCTTACATACGGATGTATATGTAAGCAGTATCTTAGGTATAGATGTATATGTAAGCCGTATATGTAAGCCATGTCTTCTTTACCCATTTCTCTGTTGATAGACATTTAGATTGCTTTCATGTCCTGGCTAGGGTTTCCCTGATGGCTCAGCGGTAAAGAATCTGCCTGCAATGTGAGAGATGCGGATTGAATCCCTGGGTTGGGAAGATCCCTAGGAGAAGAAAATGGCAACCCAGTCAATATTCTCACCTGAAAAATCCCATGGACAGAGGAGCCTGGTGGGCTGTGATCCAGTGGGTTACAATAAATAAGACATGACTGAGCAGCTGAGCACACATATCCTGGCTATTGTGAATAGTGCTTCTGTGAACACTGGTGTTCACATATTTTGTTGAATTATGATTTTCTCCAGGAACCAATAAAAATGAAAGACAAAAACCCAAACAAAACCCCACGTTATCTACAAGGGGAAAATCCATCTTATCATATTCTCCAGCCAAATACAGGTGTTTCCCTCCCTGTACATGCTAGGAGTATTCTAAATGGCATGCCAGCAAAAGTCAGTGTAACGGTCTCCAAGAATGCCAGGGTCCATTCTTGTTTCAAGGAGGCAGCTGGTGAAACTGAAAGCTGATTTCCTGCAGGCATTCACTAGACTCCTCCTTCCTACGGAAGTCTGCAGCTACAGCGCAAGGCACTGAGCCTCCCCTTGGAGTTCCTAGTCCAAAGCCCCTCCCACATTTGGGATTTGCGTAATGGCCAGCCCTCCTGGCCNTTTCTCCATCATTCCATCCACCTTAGTCTCCTTCTCAACCAGCTTAGCTTGCAGATCTCTAAATTCTTTAAACTTTCTCCCCAGGCAAAACTTTCCTACATTCCCCTGCAAATTCTAACCCTGGCAAAACCCAATTATGCCTATTCTGGGCCTGGACCCAAGAAGTTGTATATGGCTGGAAAAACAAACATCCAAGCTACCTGTTTTCACTTTGAGTGAGTGAAGTCACTGTCATGTCCGACTCTTTGTGACCCCATGGATGGTAGTCTACCAGGCTCCTCTGTCCATAGGATTTTCCAGGCAAGGGTACTGGAGTGGGTTGCCATTTCCTTCTCCAGAGGATCTTCCCGACTGAGGGATCGAACCCAGGTCTCCCACATTGTAGGCAGACGCTTTGCCATCTGAGCCACCAGGGAATATATGCTAAAAATAATTCTCAAGGGAGCTTTAGCACAGCGGTAATGCAGTTCTCTATTTTGGCAGCTCAGAACTGGGTAAGAGTTGAGAAGGATACTCAAAGTCTCAGAAGGAGGCAGAATAAAATAATGGGGCCAGATGGGATTCCGGAGTCGATTATTTCTGAGTCTAACCTGTCTGTGACATTTACTAACTGAGTGGCCTGGAGCGAGATAGCGACTCTTCTTGTTGCTGTGTTGCCTTATCAAGAAAATGGTAAAAAAAAGAAAAAGAGAGAATTGATAACTTTTTTTTTTGGAGGTGTGAAGAGTAAATGATATAAAACATACAAAGCACTTAGCACACTCAGATTCGGTCTCTAGGTCAGAAAGATCCCGTAGAGGAGGAGATGGCAACCCACTCCAGCATTCTTGCCTGGAGAGTCCCAGGGATGGAGGAGCCTGGCAGGCTACAGTCTGTGGGGTCACACAGAGTCAGACAGGACTGAGCGCGTGCGCACACACACACACACACACACACACACACACACACACACACACACTCACTCTCTCTCTCTCTCTCTCTCTCTCTCTCTCTCTCTCTCTCTCAACCAAATAAGCACTTGGTAAATACAAGCCATCATGTTGGTTATGTCACTGAACTTAGAACCTGTGCCTTGGGCCTTCCCAGGGCCCAGTGGTGAAGATCCCGCACTTGCCCTGCAGTGGGCATGGTTTTGATTCCCAGCCCCGGAAGTTCCACAGGCTTCGCTGTGTGGCCAGAAAAAAAGCCAGAATCCCTACCTTAATTTCTTCCCGGGGCAGACTCATTGCTGGAACTGTAAAGTATTCACTAATTACGAGCCTTCCTTATTTCTCCTATTTCCAGTATTGATTCCTGTAAGTGGTGTCTGAGTGTTTATGGGTATTGTCACAGCACAAATCTAATTGGCTAAACAGAAGGATTCAGGTGCTTGAATGTTCTGTAGTTAGGAATCAATTTTACAGGTTGGTTTTCGGAGAGTCAGTGTCTCAGCACGTCTATGAATGCTTCTCCTGGAAGAGCTAAATATTTCTCAAGCTCAACAATGCCTCCCTCACTGTCTGCTAACAGAGCAAAATGACAACAATTTAGAGGAAGCAGTGATGCACAACAGGTCTTTCTTAAGAAAAGTAGTAAATTCTGGTTTCCTTAACAAACATAAAGAGCGCCATTCATGAAATGTGATCACTTCTTTAAGAAAAGAGATGACAACAGGTGTAAAACCATTTCCAGAACTCAGTTCATCATCCACATAATCAAATGATTTAAGTCAGTTCACAAGTGACGTATGAAAAGGGGGTGGTGGAGGATTAGGGACAGCTAAGAGTAGACAGAAGTCTGGCAAGAATATATTTTCTTAATGATCAGGACCTGACATATATACACTGCTTTATTGAAAATGGATAGCCAACAAGGTCCTACTTTATATAACAGGTAACTCTGCTCAATGTGCTGTGGCCACCTGGATGGGAGGGGAGTTTGGGGGAGACTGGACGCACGTATGTGTATGACTGAGTGCATTGCTGTCCACCTGAAACTATCACAGCGTTGTTAACTGGCTATACTCCAGTAAGCATGTAAGCAGTGAATTAAAAAAAAAAAATTAAAAAGTGATCAGGAGAAGAAGAGAACACGGAAGGACCCTGCAAGGTCAAATTACCAAGGGTCATCGCTGGGAAATTCCCATTACTGATGGCAAGAGAAAGATACAGAGGTGATGATTAGTGATAATGGCTATGAATTTGCTAATGGCTTTTCTCCCATCTGTCCTCAATGCCAGGGAGCCACAATCATCTAATTATGCTAAACTGAATGCCTTGATTAAAAGCCCTTGTTTATTCCTTTGTTCTTTCAGAGAGCAAATATTTCACTTGCGCAAAGGTTATTCTATAATAGAGACACCCTGGCTTGCTTTGCTAAGCAATAGGTTTTCTCAGTAGATCTTGGGGAGTGGAGGAGGGGAAACAGCTGACAATTTTAATGAGGTTTAGAACATGACCATATCGTAATCTATAGCTACAACATGAAAAACCCCTGCAATTTACAAATGCTTTCTCTAGTCACAAAACAAAAAAGAAATTAATATACTCAAGAAAAAAGAGGCTACTGAGAAAAACAAATGAAGGAACCCCTGTATTCAGGGCAAAGCATAGTTAAATTGACTGTAGAATGAACAACTTTTATATGGGTAAAATCACTTTTGTGATAGAAATACATTTCTTACTTAGTGTTATACATCATGATTTTGTGGTTTTCAAATGTCCTAAATTTATTAAATCAATACAAAACTATATAAAAAAATAAACCAATTTAAAAAAATGGGCAGAAGAGCTAAATAGACATTTTTCCAAAGAAGACATACAGATAGCCATACAACACAGGAGAAGATGCTCAACGTCACTAATTAACAGAAATGCAAATCACGTCTATCATGAGTTATCACCTAGCACCGGCCAGAATGACTATCATCAAAAAATCCACAAACAGTATATGCTCGAGAGGGTGTGGAGAAAAGGGAATCCTCCTACACTGTTTGTGGGAATGTAAATGTTCTACTCGGGAGGACGATATGGAGGTTCCTTAAAAGCCTAAAAATCGAACTCCCATATGACTCAGCAATCCCACTCCTTGGCATATACCCGGAGAAAACCATGATTCAAAAAGAGACACGCGGCCCAGTGTTCACTGCAGCACTGTTTACAGTAGCCAGGACATGGAAGTGACCCAAATACATGCTGAAATGTGAATGGATCAAGGAGAGGAGGTGGCGCACATACTCAATGGAATATTACTCAGTCATAAGAAAGAACAGAATAATGTTATTTGCAACAACATGGAGAGAGCTAGAGACTGTCCTACTGAGTGAAGTAAGACGTAGAAAGACAAATATCGTGTGACGTCACTTACACGGGAAATCTTAAAAAGGGGTGTGAAAATGAATGCATCCATAAAACGGAAGCAGAGTCAGGGATGATTGCCCTGGGGTAAGTGGGTGGGGAGGGGATAAATTAGATGGGAACTGACATGTAGGCGCTGTTGTATATGAAAGGGTAACTAATAAGGACCTACTGTGCAGCTCAGGGAACCCCGCTCAGTGCACGGATAACGGCCTACGAGGGGAAAGAGTCTATCCACAAAATAGCGGCTATATGTGTATGTGCAGCTGACGCGCTTTGCTGTACGCCTGAAACGAGCTCAACATTGTAAATCAGCGATCAGTTCAGTCGTGCCCAGCTCTTTGTGATCCCATGGGCTGCAGCACGCCAGGCTTCCCTGTCTGTCACCACTTCCTGGGGTTTGCTCAAACTCATGTTCGTTGAGTCAGTGATGTCACCCAACCACCTCATTCTCTGTCATCCCCTTCTCCTCCTGAATCAACTCTAGTCCAGTACAGATTAAGAACAGAACTAGCAAGCAGCAGGACCACTGATACCTTTCGAAGCATGTTCTATGTCATTGGGTGGTCGCAAGGGGAACAAGTTAATATATGACGGTGATTTGAACACTTGCGACATAAAATACCAGTGAACCAGTGAAGTTGCTCAGTCATGTCTGATTCTTTGCGACCCCATGGACTGTAGCCCACCAGGCTCCTCCATCCGTGGAATTCTCCAGGCAAGAGTACTGGAGTGAGTAGCCATTTCCTTCTCCAGGGGATCTTCCCGACCCAGGGATTGAACCCAGGTCTCCCACATGGCAGGCGGACGCTTTACCATCTGAGCCACCAGGGAAGCCCAATATATACTAAGTGCTCGATAAGTTGTTTTTTTTTTAACAAGTTGCCATCTGAACTTCATGATCATCATCATTTACTGTGAGCAATAAATATATCCTGTCTTGTCAGATAAACCAATTACCATCTTTTAAAAGATTGTAAATGTATTTTCCCTTATGATGACATTTTTTTAAATTAAAGAGATTTAAGGAAGTTCTTGTCTGCCAGACAATAAATGGTATTAACAGAACTTGTATGAGTGATAAGATAAACAAGCAGAAAAAACCAGATTATCCTACAGAGGGCTACCATCCACAACATAAGTATTTTGAGTAATGCTTTGAAGGAATGTAAAGTATTTAGAGATATACCACCAGTTTCTTTTCCAGGAAAGTTTCTTGTTTTAAACCGTAGTATAGAGTAGTTGCAGACAATTGCACAAAATCACAAATAAGTTTGATGAAACTTTATAAGACCGTGAAACCATGACTCAGATTAAAATATAGAACATACTGGCCCCTCAGAAATTTTCTAAGGACCTCTCTGTAATTACTTCTGCACAAAGATAATCACTGTTCTACTTTGTAGCGCACATATTAATTTTACTTAAAAAAATTTTCAGGCAGATGAGATCTGAGTCAGACAACTTTTCTCAACCTTGATCTTTATCATTTTTCATTTCCATTGTTATATA
>SJYW01046041.1:100348-124222 GCA_006410735.1 Raphicerus campestris | reverse complement strand
TGAACTGAGTAATACTATATCACATAGGGTTTAGAACTTGTAGTTAGGGTTCCTGGCTTCTCAATGATTTTCAAGTAAATGCAACGTAAAATTCACCCCCATGACAAACTATTTCTGTAACGTTTTTTGGAGAAGAATTTGGATGCATTGAAGGAAATGTTTCCACACAGGAGATAGCTGGATTACTTAATTAATTTTTTTCCACAGATTGTAAAATTTCTGAAGCTAGGATACAGTCTTTTATTGACATTTCTGCTTTGAAAATCTTAATACCATGATGAAAATTCCTTGCAGAAGATGATAATGCATATTCCACTTCTGTTCACTTCTGAGGATTTCAATTCCTCACTTCCACTGAAGCTCCTAACTGGGCTTCCAGCGCGCTCTGTCCCAGCTGCAGGGGGAAGCTGCCTGGAGCATCTCATTACTGAGGCCGAGCGCTGGCAATACGCATCTTCTCCAGCCTGCATTTCTGCCAGGAAAGGGCTTTGCTCCTCTGTCTAGCTAATGGTGTTCCAGGCTCCTAATTGTCCAGAGATCTACAGATACTTTAGTGTCCTCATCAGGAAAACAAAAGCGACCACAATTTCAGGCTCACAGCTCCGTCACATGTTCCAGAATGAGGAAACCTGCCCGCCTCGGCACGCTACCCCAGGGAAACCAGGAAGCAGTTTGCGTCACCCTGGGTGGAGTCTCTACCTGAGCACAGGACCTGACTGCCCTCCCCACTTTCTTTTCCCTTCTCTTCTTTCCATGGTACTTAAAGCTTTTGTGGCTGGCTAAAAGGCCAGCAAGGGGCTTCCCAGGTGGCTCAGTAGTAAAGAATCCACCTGTCAAGCAGGATTTGATCCCCGGGTTGGGAAAATCCCCTGGAGAAGGAAATAGCTACCCACTCTAGTGTTCTTGTCTGGAGAATCCCAAGAATAAAGGAGGCTAGCAGGCTACAGTCCATGGGGTCACAAAGAGTTGGACATGACTGAACATCAACAGTCAGCGATGGTCAAGGGACTTCCATAGGTTGCTGCCACAAATGACAAGCTCTACTAAATCAAAATAATTTTGATATTATTGCCAATATTTCCAACCAAATATTCTATATTAATATTATATCGATTATGTTATATTAATATATTTATTTGTATATTTAATTTATGTAATAAATTATATTAATTATATTAATATTATCTTGATATTATATTAATATCAATATTTTGAAATATTAGTATTTCCAAATCAAAATAATTTTCAGACAAAATAGAGGAGCAGCTTCTGCATACCCCCTGCTAGAGAGACTCTTAAGAGATTTGAGTTTTGCAAGAATGGTTTAGAGAAAGAAAAGTAAATGAGGGTTAGTCACTCAGTCATATCTGACTCTTCGTGACTCAGTGAACTTTAGCCTTCCAGATTCCTCTATCCATGGAATTCTCCAGGCAGGAATACTGGAGTAGGCTGTCAGCAAGCTTCAGGGGGCTTCCCTGGTGGCTCAGAGGTTAAAGCATCTGCCTGCAGTGCTGGAGACCCGGGTTCGATCCTGGGGTCAGGAAGACCCCTGGAGAAGGAAATGGCAACCCACTCTAGTATTCTTGTCTGGAGAGTTCCATGGAGAGGGAGCCTGGTGGGCTACAGTCCACAGGGTGGTAAAGAGATGGACACAACTGAGCGATTTCACTTTCTTTTTCACTTTTCCTTCTCCAAGGGATCTTCCTGACCCAGGGGTTGAATCCAGGTCTCCTGCATTGCAGGCAGTCTTTACCATCGGAGCCGAGTTTAGAGGAAGAGATTTAGTCCAAGTTTGTTTATTAAATATAGCCTTAAGGAGTCCACGTGCTTAACCTGGGAGCACACTTGTTCGTTGTACACACATTCATATACTTGTTTCTTGGCATCTACAGGGCTTTGGGGATTTGAGGTGTCCGTGGCTGCCAATCTCTGCAGATACTCAAAGTGCTTTTATAATATGGCACATTTTGCATAAAACCTTTGCATACAAACTACATACAGCCTCCCACATGCTTTAATTCATCTCTCAATTACTTATTGAACCTAATATACCAGACCACCTGATCTGCCTCTTTAGAAACCTGCATGCAGGTCAGGAAGCAACAGTTAGAACTGGACGTGGAATAACAGACAGTTTCAAATTGGGAAAGGAGTACCTCAGGGCTGTATATTGTCACCCTGCTTATTTAACATATATACAGAGTACATCATGAGAAATGCTGGGCTGGAGGAAGCACAAGCTGGAATTAAGATTGCTGGGAGAAATATAAATAACCTCAGATATGCAGATGACACCACCCTTATGGCAGAAAGTGAAGAAGAACTAAAGAGCCTCTTGATGAAGGTGAAAGAGGAGAGTGAAAAAGTTGGCTTAAAGCTCAACATTCAGAAAACTAAGATCATGGCATCCGGTCCTATCACTTCATGGAAAATAGATGGGGAAACATTGGCTGACGTTTTATTTTGGGGCTCCAAAATCACTGTAGATGGTGATTGCAGCCATGACATTTAAAGATACTTGCTCCTTGGAAGGAAAGTTATGACCAACCTAGATAGCATATTCAAAAGCAGAGACATTACTTTGTCGACAAAGTTCCATCTAGTCAAGGCTATGGTTTTTCCAGTGGTCATGTATGGATGTGAGAGTTGGACTATAAAGAGAGCTGAGCACCAAAGAATTGATGCTTCTGAACTGTGGTGTTGGAGAAGACTCTTGAGAATCCCTTGGACTGCAAGGAGATCCCACCAGTCTATCCTAAAGGAGATCAGTCCTGGGTGTTCATTGGAAGGACTGATGTTGAAGCTGAAATTCCAATACTTGGCTACCTGATACGAAGAGTTGACTCATTTGCAAAGATCCTGATGCTGGGAAAGATTGGGAGCAGGAGAAGGGGACGACAGAGGGTGGGATGGTTGGATGGCATCACTGAGTCAGTGGACATGGGTTTGGGTAGACTCTGGGAGTCAGTGATGGATAGGGAGGCCTGGCATGCTGCGGTTCATGGGGTTGCAAAGAGTCAGACACGACTGAGCGACTGAACTGAATATGCTACATAAATAATTGGTGTTATGTGGAAAATTCAAGTTTTGCTTTTTGAAACTTTCTCAAATTAAGACTTTTTTCTTTTTTAAATATAAATTTATTTATTTTAATTGGAGGTTAATTACTTTACAATGTTGCATTGGTTTTGCCATGCATCAACATGAATCCGCCACAGGTATACACGTGTATACTTGCAGCTGGGTTGAAACTTACAAATGTAGAACTCGTGGATATGGACCTCTGACTGTAGACATACTGTTACTATTATTGAACACCAACTGTGCGCTAGAAGTTTGATTAACTCTTACTTCACCCTTTCAACAGTGGTACACAGGCTTCACATAGGCCTCATTTCGTATACCTGTATATTTCATTTTGTTATACTTTACTGCACTTCGCAGATATTGCATTTTTGTTTGTTTGTTTTACAAATGGAGGGTTTGTGGCACCCCTATGTTGAGCAAGTCTTGTCAGTTCTGTTTCTCCAACAGTATTTGCTCACTCCTGCTCTCTGCGTCACACTTTCGATGTTTCTTTCTATTTCCAGCTTTCGTTAGCATGGTCATCTGTGGTCAGTACTGCTTGTCTCTATGATGACTCTCCGAAAGCTCAGATAATGATTAGCATTTTGGAAACAGAGTCTTTTTAAATGACGGTACATAAACTGTCTTTAAAGACATAATGCTATGGGGCACTGGGTAGACTACAGCATAGTATTTGTTTGTTAAGTCACTTCAGGCATGTCCGACTCTGTGCAACCCCGTGTAAACCTATGTTATATGCATGGAGAAGCCCGACCCCTCATGGGACTTGCTTTATTGCAACATTTGCTTTATTGTGTGCGTCAAGTCGCTTTAGTTGTGTCTGACTCTTTGCAAACCCCTGGACTGTAGCCTGCCAGGCTCCTCTGTCCACGGGATTCTCCAGGCAAGAACATTGGAGTGGCGAGTGATTTACTCCTCCAGGGGAATCTTCCCAGCGCAGGGACTGAACCCACATCTCACAAGCCAGGGATCAAACCCACATCTCACAACCCACTGGCAGGCAGGCTCATGACCAAGAGCATCACCTCCCTGCTTTACTGTGGGTATCTGGCACTGAGCCCACAATATCTCTGAGGAACGCCTGTAATATAGGTGAAATTTTTTTTCTTCTAATTTAAAGCTGGGAGAATTGAGGCTCACATCACTATATATTGCTCAGTTGTGTCCCACTCTTTGCGACGTCGTGGACTGTAGCCCATCAGGATCTGACTTCCCTAGTGGCTCAGACGGTAAAGCGCCTGTCTACAATGCGGGAGACCTGGGTTCTATACCCAGGGTGGAAAGATCCCCTGGACAAGGGAATGGCAGTCCACTCCAGTACTATTGCCTGGAGAATCCCATGGACAGAGGAGCCTGGTAGGCTACAGTCCATGGGGTCACAAAGAGTCGGACACGACTGAGTGACTTCACTCACTCACTGACTCACTGTGTATCAGGAGCTTGTCCACGGTCATTCCACCTGAGGGGAAGGGGACCCACTGCTGTAGTCACATTTCTGAACATTGTGGATCTGGTCCACCAATGCATTCTTGTTTGGTTCAGAAATAAAAATATTTCTGTTTCAACACTTTGAGTCAGAATATGTATTCTTCACTGGGATGCCCTCACAGTCACATCCTACTGTGCTGCCTTTCATCATCTTTGTTTAACTTATCCTGCCTGTCTTTTCAACAAATATTTATGGAGGACCTCTTGGGTGGAAGGACTACTGTAAGGATGGAGGTTAGCGTTTTTAACACAATAGAAAAAAAAATGTATGTTTTTAAGCAGTTTGCAAAACTTTGCTGCAGTGCATGATCATTCCACAGCAGGGATATAGGCTGGTAAATATTTAACAAATAAAGACGACATTAAATATGTTACCTTCCGATTTAAAATTAGAGCCTGGGATATCTGAGTTTCTCAACAGCTTCTCTGAAACTAAAAGCACAGTTGGCAGCCTGAGGTCTGATTCGGGATTCATCAGATAGTTTTTGTCCTTAAATAGCTTCTGGACTTATTTGTACAGCTCTAAAAATCACCACCTCTGAAACACTTCTTTGGGCTAATGCAGTCTCCCTCTGCTAATGCCATGCTAAAATGAACATTTGTGAAAGATGTTCACATTGATGTAGTGACCATGTTTTCTATGCAGAGTTAATAGATATGGACAGATACAGACTAGTGTCAGACTTTATTTTGGGGGGCTCCAAAATCACTGCAGATGGGGACTGCAGCCATGAAATTAAAAAACATTTGTTCCTTGGAAGGAAAGTTATGACCAACCTAGACAGCATATTAAAAAGTAGAGACATTACTTTGCCAACAAAGGTCTGTCTAGTCAAGGCTATGGTTTTTCCAGTGGTCATGTATGGATGTGAGAGTTAGACTGTGAAAAAAGCTGAGCACTGAAGAATTGATGCTTTTGAACTGTGGTGTTGGAGAAGACTCTTCAGAGTCCCTTGCACTGCAAGGAGATCCAACCAGTCCATCCTAAAGGAGATCAGTCCTGGGTGTTCATTGGAAGGACTGATGCTGAAGCTGAAACTCTAGTACTTTGTCCACCTCATGCGAAGAGCTGACTCATTGGAAAAGACTCTGATGCTGGGAGGGATTGGGGGCAGGAGGAGAAGGGGACAACTGAGGATGAGATGGCTGGATGGCATCACCGACTCGATGGATATGAGTTTGAGTGAACTCTGGGAGTTGGTGGTGGACAGGGAGGCCTGGAGTGCTGTGATTCATGGGGTTGCAAAAAGTCGAACACGACTGAGCGACTGAAGTGACTGAACTGAAGCGTTTAATACGTGCACAGTAACTACGATCAATTTATGACCATGGGGTTTTTATTTGCAAAATGCATGTTGATGGCAGAATGAGATGAGAAAATCACAGGCTGCAGCTGGGGAAGCAGAGCAGTTGAGAGCGCCTGCTGGGGTTACCACCTGGTACCGGGACCAGCTGCAGAAGGGAGAGCTGGATCAGGGATGGTTGGTGTTTCTTTCCTCTTTTATAGGAATAAGATTGGTGGTGACTAAAGTTCGAGATTTAAGTGGTATTTAAATGAACATCACCCATTGGCTGTGGAATGGGTTTTGAAAGGGCTTCCCTGGTGGTGCAGAGATTAAAGCGTCTGCCTACAATGTGGGAGAACTGGGTTCGATCCCTGGGTTGGGAAGATCTCCTGGGGAAGGAAATGGCAACCCATTAAAGTATTCTTGCCTGGAGAATCCCATGGATGGAGGAGCTTGGTGGGCTACAGTCCACGGGCCACAGACAGTCGGACGCAACTTCACTTTCACTTCACTTTATTGCGGTCACATGGTTTTTGCTGGGAAAATGACAAGGGTGGATGTTGCGGAAGAAATCTGATTGATAGGCTGGCTGGCTTCCTTTGGTGGCCCAGATTCATTTCTTCTCAGGGCATACCTTGCTCTGAGCCTCTGGAGGCGTGGCCTTTATCCACAAGTCTCCATCATCCTCTGATGTCCAGTTGGGTTCAGCTATGGGGTCATCAGCTGGTGCCGAGATGAGGACAGCGCTTCCTTTGGCTGGCCCCCTGATGAGCTGTAGCTGGAGTGGCTGGTTTTCTCCTCCAAAGGTCACAGCTCTTGTAGTTAGCTTTACCCCACATTTCCCTCTGATTCTCTGGGCCAACTCCCTCATCTTGAGATGGTGACAATCTCATAGTCCCAGGGCACTGCAGTGCCCTGATGATGTCCCTTAACCTCATATATTTTCATAAATATCCCCTCTTTTTTTTAAAAAAAAACTTTGATTCATTTCCTCATTTGTTTTCAGACTTGTCCCTGAATGATTTATACACTATTAACAAAATCAGCTATCCCTGACACTTGTTCGGTTGCCAGTCATGTCCGACTCTTTGTAACCCCATGGACTGCAGCAGGCCAGCCTCCTTTGTTCTCCACCATCTCTCAGAGCATGCTCAGTTTGATGTCCATTGAGTCAGTGACTCATTAAAACCATCTCATCCTCTTACCGCTTTCTCCTCCTGCCCTCAATCTTTCCCAGCATCAGGGTCTTTTCCAACAAGTAAGCTCTTCACATCAGTGGCCAAAGTATTGGAGCTTCAGCATGAGTCCTTCCAATGAATATTCAGGGTTGACACCTGATGGACTGGTTTGATTCCTTACACTGGCATACTTCTGACATTAGCTAATACTGATGGAGAAAATGCAGTTTGATATCTATGCATTATCTTTCCCTAACATTGCTACTTATGCGTTGCCTCATTTCACTCTGAGAACAGCTGATGAAAACACATTTTGGTTAGTTTTACCACTTTCCATCTGAATGAACAGAAGCAAATTAAATAATCTACCCAACGGGAACCAGATTGCTGGGTGCAAAGGAAGAAATCCAAGCTTTATTTCAAATCCTCCGTGACTGGTAGAAGACCTTATAGTTGAGGGGAGGTAATAACTCTGAAAACAAGACAGAAAATTAAGGGACCAAGGCCAGCAAGTGGTGACCAGAAGGAACAAGAGTCTAAATTTACCAGACAAATGAAGAGTATTCAACACCCTGCCTGGATAGGAAAATCCATAAATGCATTAGGATGAAAAACTAAAGTGTATTCAAGTGCCAAGTGGTTCTGGAGCAAAGCCATCTCAGAGCTGAGACACAATTGTTTGCAAAGTGCACAGTTTCCAAAAAGAAATCTGAGTTATTCCAGGATTAAAATCTTGTCTGAGTGGTGTCTTCACACTCTTGCTCTCTTTAAAAATGTCTTCTTAAATTCTCTGCTTATCCTGAAACATAATCTCTCTATCCAATGAGACTAACAGAAAATTTAAAAGGAAATAGCAATACTTCCAGATTCAATTCAGATTTAAATCATCTTTTATTTCTCTTATTTTTAGTGATCTAACGTAAAACAGATTTTACCCAATTTTCCATCATAAAAGGAAGTATTCCAATGAACTATCTGTGCCTTTGAATAAGACATGATACAAGCAGAATTGCTGAACGAATGAAACTGTTTCACAAGAATTGAGAAACAGTTCTGCCTCCTTGTCTTAAAAATTATTTACAAGTGATTGTATCTCCTTTTCAGTATGATAAATATTATTTGTAAAAAAAAAGATAAGCAATTTGAATTCTCATTGTTATAAGGAAGGCAATAGATATAAATGCTCTAAAACATAGAAATAAGCTCTAAAAATACATGCCAACTGTTACTGGAGATTTTTGTTTTGTTGTGTGCAGATTTCAATGATCATTGAAACCCAGAATTTCTCTCTGCACGCTTCTTTACATTAGTTAATAAACACAATACCAAACCATAACTTCATAGTTCTATATTAAATGTGTATGTTACCTCATACAAGGTGAGAAATATTTTTATGTATATTCTTTTTCTCTTTTGTGAAAGTGAAAAAGTGCAAGTCTCTCCGTTGTGTCCAACTCTTTGTGACCCAGGCCAGAACACTGGAGTGAGGAGCCTTTCCCTTCTCCAGGGAATCTTCCCAACCCAGGTCTCCCGCATTGCAGGCAGATTCTTCACCAGCTGAGCCACAAGGGAAGCCCGAGAAGACTAGAGTGGGGAGCCTACCCCTTCTCGGTGGATCTTCCCAACCCAGGAATCAAACTGGCGTCGGCCGCGCTGCAGGAGGCTTCTTCACCAGCTGAGCTGTCACGAAGCCCTCTCTCTTGTAAAGACTGGCAGGCAGGCAAGCATGTGAGAGCTCTGTTTCTCTCTAAGCTCTTGTACACTTTTCCCCCTCTTCCCCCTGCTCCCCAGGTTTGTTTCCTCTTGTTTTCTCTACATGTGGTGGTGATTTAGGCGCTCAGGCAGATCTGACTCTTGTGACCCCACAGACTACAGCCTGCCAGGCTCCTCTGTCCATGGGATTCTCTAGGCAAGAATGCTGGAGTGGGTGCCGTTTCTCTCTCCAGGGGATCTCCCTGACCCACAAGGTGATTCTAGCTGAATGGGCATCCTTTCCTGTTTCAACTCCAAATTCTCTGCCTAGAGAAATGGACAGACTCAGTTTGGGTTGAGAGGTTGCACGTGGTCTTCTCAATTATGCTCAAGTCACAGTGTGAAGAACCGCCAGTGAAGGGCTGCCTCTCATGAAAAAGAGACGAACAGAAAAAGGGATTCAGGGGGACGTGGGAGACGCCCATTCAGATGGTTTCTGAATTCAACCATCGCCTGTCAAATGTTCTGCTTTAAATATGTTTTATTGCCAGTCATTTAAAATTGCTTTTGAAAATAAGTGGACCATAAACCTTTTAAAAGTAAAGGTTAAATGGGATCACCTTAGATTTGGAGCTGAGATATTTGAGGAACTAGATCTTAAGTGGGGGCTAGTTGGGANCGAGGAGCCTTTCCCTTCTCCAGGGAATCTTCCCAACCCAGGTCTCCCGCATTGCAGGCGGATTCTTCACCAGCTGAGCCACAAGGGAAGCCCGAGAAGACTAGAGTGGGGAGCCTACCCCTTCTCGGTGGATCTTCCCAACCCAGGAATCAAACTGGCGTCGGCCACGCTGCAGGAGGCTTCTTCACCAGCTGAGCTGTCACGAAGCCCTCTCTCTTGTAAAGACTGGCAGGCAGGCAAGCATGTGAGAGCTCTGTTTCTCTCTAGGCTCTTGTACACTTTTTCCCCTCTTCCCCCTGCTCCCCAGGTTTGTTTCTTCTTGTTTTGTCTACATGTGGTGGTGATTTAGTCGCTCAGGCAGATCTGACTCTTGTGACCCCACAGACTACAGCCTGCCAGGCTCCTCTGTCCATGGGATTCTCTAGGCAAGAATGCTGGAGTGGGTGCCGTTTCTCTCTCCAGGGGATCTCCCTGACCCA
The DNA here is from genome assembly GCA_006410735.1 of Raphicerus campestris. Classification (NCBI taxonomy): domain Eukaryota; kingdom Metazoa; phylum Chordata; class Mammalia; order Artiodactyla; family Bovidae; genus Raphicerus; species Raphicerus campestris. The sequence continues at coordinate 114,333 of SJYW01046041.1, read as the reverse complement.
CAAGGTGATTCTAGCTGAATGGGCATCCTTTCCTGTTTCAACTCCAAATTCTCTGCCTAGAGAAATGGACAGACTCAGTTTGGGTTGAGAGGTTGCACGTGGTCTTCTCAATTATGCTCAAGTCACAGTGTGAAGAACCGCCAGTGAAGGGCTGCCTCTCATGAAAAAGAGACGAACAGAAAAAGGCATTCGGGGGGACGTGGGAGACGCCCATTCAGATGGTTTCTGAATTCAACCATCGCCTGTTAAGTGTTCTGCTTTAAATATGTTTTATTGCCAGTCATTTAAAATTGCTTTTGAAAATAAGTGGACCATAAACCTTTTAAAAGTAAAGGTTAAATGGGATCACCTTAGATTTGGAGCTGAGATATCTGAGGAACTAGATCTTAAGTGGGGGCTAGTTGGGAAGGTGAATGTATTTCTATGGCTGATTTATATCAATTATAGTGATTTATTGTAGTTTATATAAATGCTCTATTACCTCATATTTAAGATGGTTTTCTTTTCTCACTACACTGCTTAACAGTGAAGTAACATATTTTATATAACACTTTCTCTGCAGCTTTTTTTTTTTTGGTCTTGATCAAAAGTAGACATGCTGGATCAAAACTATCAATGCCACTAGTGAAAAATTCCAAAAATATTTCCATTAAGTTTTCAGCTGTCATGCACGAGTGTCTGTTTTCCTATACCGAATGGCATATGGGTATTATGGCTTTTTCCCAAAGGCTGTGAAATAATAAATTAAAATTTCAGATTTTAATTTGCACATCTATTTGGATCATGGTTTACTACTTTTCTTCCTGAATCTGCAAATTTTATATGTGTGTTTCGGGTAAGTTACGAGGGGTTGGGTCATGTAGTGATAATGCACTAACCTCAAAATAGTAGCGTCTTCACTTGTCAATGTTTATTTTTCTCAGTTACAGAAAACCATTTTGGATCCAGCTGATGTCATGGGCACTTTCATTCAAGCAGGCTATGGAGCAGGCTGCTTCCCACTTGCAGGTCTATGGTTTGAGCCGTGAGCCGCAGGGCTGCAGTCAGGGGAAGGGATCCTCCCCGTGGGCTTTCCTGCCGTGGTCTGGAAGGAACGGGCCTCGGGCTCTCTTAGTCCAGGGCAGGATTCACTCAGCAGCTCCACCCAGATGCAGGGCGCAGGGAGGCAGCGGGTGTCTCTGAATACCAGAGCCCCTGATAGACACAGTCTGTTCTCCATTCTCCATCCTCTCCTAAAGGGCAGCTGCGGACGCCCAGCCTTGCAGAAGCATAAGTCACTGACCCGCCTTTGCTGCAGATTTCAGTGCACCGTGTTCCTTTTTAATTTATATTCTCTTCTGAATTTGCCAAGAGAGCTTTCTGTCACAAGGACTGGAACTGCTTAGGGCAGGTCAGTAAATGTCATTATATTATTTGTAAGGAAAATATATATCAAAAAATATTAATAATAATAAGCGGGTCAAAGTTTCAGGGAGGGTTTCTTTAAAGTACTGCCTGGGTTAAGTCCTGAAGGAGGCGGAGGATCTAACCAGGAAGGGCTGATGGAGGGATCAGGTGGGAAAGGAGAAAAGTGCATGAAAAACAGGAGGGCAAGATCAACCTTTTTACAAGAGGGTATATGACTCGGAAATGGCAGCTCATGGGCTTCATTGTTCTGGTTGGTTCTGGAAGGTGCTTTGCTGAAATATTCCCTGGAGATCATTTGGATTCTGTCTTCACAGAAAAAAAAAAAAAAGCAGCCACACAAGTGAATTAAAATCTCAGCTAAATTCAGCTTTGTTCAAATGTGCCTCCACAGCGAGTCTCCTCTGCTCCTCAACCTCCACCCCACCCACAGCCCCAGGAAGAGAGAAAGACAGTGTGAACTTACTCGTGCTTAAAAGTAAAGCGAGCTATGCAATACGCGTGCTTCCCTGATATCTTTCCTGACTACTAAGAATCATGAATGCGGATTTAAACTCAGTAGCCATTGCTCTGCAACACAAAGGATTGGATGCAAACATTATTTTTGTATCCTACAGATTAGCTTTGCTAAGATACTTCCCTGAGCTTTTCTTCCCTTCCTTTTTTTTTCTAGTTCCTTACAACAAACATGAAATTTAACATGTCATCTCCCTGTAAGATTTATGATGCAGTTCAAAGTCACATGCCATTTTTTAAAGGAAAATAGCAATTTCAGATGAAATAGCTCCATGCATTTAGCCTGAGCTATTTCATTGCAGATTTTTGACCTAGAACATTCTTGATTAATTTGAATTTAGATTGAATACTTTGTTTCTGAAATTGCTTCCTTGTACTTTTTAAAGTCATTTTTCTCTTGATTTCCATCACCTTTGTGGATTCATTAGCTTCCAATTCTTTCTTAATTCCGTTTATTTTCTTTATTATAGTAGGTTCTTATTACTTATCTACTTTATACATAGTATTAATAGTGTATATGAAGCAATATCTTCCAATTCTCTCCACCCCATTTCCCCTTTGGTATTCATTTGCTATTGATTATATAGAGTAACCAAGGATCAAAAGTCTCTCCCCTGCTTCCAAATGCAGCTCATCACTGACTCAGTTTTGCTCAAGGAATGATTAAGTAGGAAAAAAGGAATAAGAGCTCAACAAGGCAGTGACTCACACCAGTTAGTACCAACTTTTACCCAGCAGTGAGCTGAATAAAGTCAGACTTGTTATCTCCTAGTAGGAGGTGTAGGCAGAAAGACGGCAGTTGCCCTAATGAAATAGAGTGTAAGGGGCTGAGTCTTACAGAATCTATTCTCCTGAAATATGCTCTCTGCATTCACAATATTAAAGGGAGAGTGCCCAGTGATATTCTAACTGAAGAAAATCAAAGTTAAATCTCAAATGCCTAAAAAGACTAAGGAGGAAAAATCTGCAGATATTCTGTTTTCAGAAAAAGGAGACATTTTTCCTTATGAAGTGAGTCATGGGTGACTGTGGCCGATTTTGTTATAAATTAATATTAGGCCACTCATTGTCATGAACATAGTGATACTAGGTAGAGTGTTTAATATATGAAAAACCACCAGAAGGACAAGTAAACAATTGAGTAATGTGGTTCTAGAAAGATGGGTCACAGACTTGCAGTTCACATAGATTCCGTCAAGGAAGCTCGTTAAGACCTGGGATCCTAGTCGGAAGAGTAAGAAAATGGAAGTTTGTAAACTTGCCAAATTCCTAAGTGTTTTCAGCTCTTTGGTGGCAAAGGGGAAGAGAGTTTTGTTCACAAACATATGGCCAAAGGTGATAAGATCTAATTATATGTTTGCAGCTGTTTCGAATCTGTAAATATCTGAAGTTGGTCAACATTATCGACGCATGACAAAAGCAGTATAAATAAAGGAAATCAGCTAAAAATTGAAACAACAACAACAATTCCTTTTGAAGGGAGGAAATTGGGGGCTGAGCTTTCTAAGTGTGACTTAAACAGGATAAAGATGGGAACAACATTGCTCGATGTGCATAAAAAGTTTCTGCCTTACTGACAGTTCGGGGACCAATCTCTGTGTACTGGCAAATCTCTGACAAAAATCTCACCAGTTTGGATACAGTTTTAGCAAATATATTTTATTTGTGCTACTAAAGGACTCCTTTGGCCATTTGGATATGAATCCATTAGTTATGGTATAATTCAAGGCGTTACTCTCAGAATGTAAGTCACTTGTGGGAGACAGGGTGGCTCCCCACCTTTATGGATCCGCAAAAATATGTGCACCCCAAAAGAGAGACTTTGCATATGCGGTTAACACTAGAAAACTTTAGACAAAGAAATTATCTGGTTTATCCACGTGAGCCCAGTTTCATTCTAAGAGTCTTCAAGGTGGAGAGCCTTGTCATAGAGACGTGATGATGGAAGAAGATCAGACAGGTGGCACGTGAAGGACTAGACTTGATTGGACTTGACCTGTCCATGTTGATGGCTTTGACAGTGGAGGGAGGGTCCATATATCAAGGACTGTAGTCATTTCTAAAATCTGGGAGTAGTCCTCAGTTGATAGCCATCAAGTTATGGCTCCCCCTACCCCCCACCCCACCCCGAGGGATACTCTGTGATGGGTTATATGGGGTGTTGACTAAAAAAAGTATGTGCAACTTGAAAGTTGGGAGTTCGGATTTATCCTATGGGAATGTTAGGACTGAGCCCGGGGCACAGCATCTCAGGCTACCCTGGGAGAGCTGACTCTGAGGAGGCAGGGAGGAGCCAGGCTATACACAAGCCTGCCAAAAGGGGCAGGAGATCTGAATAGTGAGATTCCTGTTGACAAGAGAAAACTGAACCTCTCATATGAAGAGAGTTAGTGGCCTTCTAGGTAGGGGAAGGTGCGCACATACAGGCTTGCTGGAGGCATTTCTTCCCTACCCACCTAGCTGTCTGGGGCCAGCCCGCTTTCTTTATTGTTCATGCGCTAATCCCTCCTTTGGCTTAAGAGACTGGAGCTGTGGCTGATGGCTGCCTCCCACCTTCCCCCAGCTCCTCAGCCCTTACTGGGGAGGAAGTAGCTGATGACTTCCAAATAGCTGGCTGAGTTTCACCCGGGCTCAGAAATTTGTATTTGGAAAAGGCTTGTTCACTGGTAGAGCATCAGCAGAGCACATTTCATTTTACAGGGAAAGGATCTTCAAAAGAGGGGTGTGTGTACCTGAATCCCATGGGAGGAGGAGCCTGGCAGGCTACAGTCCATGGGGCTGCAAGAGTCAGCCACGACTTAGCGACTACACCACCACCACATGTGCACGTATGATTCATCTTGTTGTGCAGCAGAACTGACACAGCATTGTAGGTCAATAATACTCCAAAAAATTAAGAAAATGGAATGTTCATCCTAAAGGCACAAGAAACAGATGAAGTCTGCGATCTTTCATTAGCAAATAGGGGAGAGCTGGCACAAGCAAGCTGGGTAACCAGACGGTATACACACATGTATGTATGTGTGTGTGTGCACACGTCTGTGCACATGTATGCATATGTGTGCGTGTTTCAGGGAGGGAGAAGAAAAGAATGAATGTCATTAACATACGTTTATTTTTTTGGCTATGCCACGTGGCATCTCTCCTGACTGGGAATCAAGCCTACGCCCCCTGCGTTGGGAGCATGGAGTCTTAACCACTTGATCACTAGGGAAGTCCTCCCTAGCATATTTTTAAACCTTAATTTTATATATATATATATATAAAAGATATATCATGTCCATAAGATTTTATCAACTGAACACATTAAAGGCCCAAAGAAATGCCAATATCTTCTATTAAACACGTAATCCATATTCTCTAAATGTAAAACACCTAGAAATTAATGAACTTGGTTACAACCTTGCCCCCAATTTTTAGAAGTGAGAAAGTACTTGTAAATAACTCTCAGATCACTGAGAGAATTGAAGCTCCAGTTGCANTATGATATCTACTTTGAATTAGAATATCCAAAATCATTATTTCTTCTTGAAAAACTGAGTAAGAATTGACTTACAATCATCTTAAGATTCTCAACAAGAGTCTCTATCCTAGGGATATCAGAAATGTCACATTCTTCGTCTACCACTAATATATTTATACTTGGCACAGCTCAAACTTAGGGTCATCTAGCCAAGACACTCCATAGCTTTAATCAGCAGAACAAGATAAACTTGCTCCTCTGGACTGCTTCTAAATCTATAATATGTCTTCCTTGCTTTGCTAGGATCATAACTCTTTGTCGAAATGAGTAAGACTCGGAAGAAAAATGAATGACCAGTAGTTCTTCCTTTATTCAGTACTGGGCTTCCCTGGTGGCTCAGATGGTAGAGCACCTGTCTGCAACGCAGGAGACACAGGTGTGGTCCCTGGGTCAGGAAGATCTGCTGCAGAAGNTGAATGACCAGTAGTTCTTCCTTTATTCAGTACTGGGCTTCCCTGGTGGCTCAGATGGTAGAGCACCTGTCTGCAACGCAGGAGACACAGGTGTGGTCCCTGGGTCAGGAAGATCTGCTGCAGAAGGGAATGGCAACCGCTCCAGTATTCTTGCCTGGAGAATCCCATGGACAGAGGAGCCTGGTGGGCTACAGACCGTGGGGTCACAGAGTCAGACACGGCTAAGCGACTTCCACTTCACTTTCTAACTCTTACCTACAGAGCCCAGCAGCTGTATTCCACTACTCGAGAGTGGACATATGTTACTTCATTTTAAACTTGAATGAGGGAAAAGTCAGTCTTTCCTCCCCTCTCTTTCCCCTGCTTTCCCACCTTCATGTCTCTCTCTCCCTCCTGATCATATAAGAGGAAAGTGCTCTGAGAATTCCTGAGAACTGCTTTTAAATTTGTTTCCTCTTGTTTACCGTCACACCTTCAAACTGTATTAACACACCTTCATGGGGAGTTAACTTGTACTTTTAGCAAGTTACAAGGCTCTTAAAGTGAAATAAAAGTGATCATCAAGGAATTATAGCGTGTGTTATAGATGAGTATCTTTAAAAAAAAATTGAACCTACCACTCAGAGGAGTAAATGGAACATTACCAAGAGCTGTGAAACTCCCAAACACCCTTCTCTGAAAGGGGGCTGCTATCCTGAATTTCACGTGCATCAATCTGTCGTTTTTCTTTGTACCTTGAAAATAAATCTGCATGGCCCTACAAGAGGGGTTTTGCATATTTGAATTGTACATAAATGACATGTATTAAATATTTTCTTCTGTAGCTTTTTTCCAATCAGCGTTACATTTGCCAAACTTACTGATGTGGACTTGTATTGTTGGAGCCCATTTTTTCACCACTGAGTAACAAGGTACTGTGTGACTATAATAACAGTCATACGGTGATTTGTCCACTTGCTGTCAGAGGACCTAAGACTTGTTTCTGGATTNCTGATCATATAAGAGGAAAGTGCTCTGAGAATTCCTGAGAACTGCTTTTAAATTTGTTTCCTCTTGTTTACCGTCACACCTTCAAACTGTATTAACACACCTTCATGGGGAGTTAACTTGTACTTTTAGCAAGTTACAAGGCTCTTAAAGTGAAATAAAAGTGATCATCAAGGAATTATAGCGTGTGTTATAGATGAGTATCTTTAAAAAAAAATTGAACCTACCATTCAGAGGAGTAAATGGAACATTACCAAGAGCTGTGAAACTCCCAAACACCCTTCTCTGAAAGGGGGCTGCTATCCTGAATTTCACGTGCATCAATCTGTCGTTTTTCTTTGTACCTTGAAAATAAATCTGCATGGCCCTACAAGAGGGGTTTTGCATATTTGAATTGTACATAAATGACATGTATTAAATATTTTCTTCTGTAGCTTTTTTCCAATCAGCGTTACATTTGCCAAACTTACTGATGTGGACTTGTATTGTTGGAGCCCATTTTTTCACCACTGAGTAACAAGGTACTGTGTGACTATAATAACAGTCATACGGTGATTTGTCCACTTGCTGTCAGAGGACCTAAGACTTGTTTCTGGATTGTTCTGCTTTTGCTGTTACAGTTTTTTTCCCTTAAATCTATGAGTTCTACCACCTCATCTTCTCTCTACTTTCTGGGTTATATCTCCTCCCACCTACCTTTAGTTTGAGTTCTCATTTTTTGGCTTCATCAGAGAATCGCCTGGGGGGATGGTTTAAAAATCCATATGCCCACTGGATATGGCACATGGACCCCTTGTGTCAGCATCTCTGGGGGTGGGACTTCGGTTTTCCAGGTGTGCTGATGTGTGGACAAGGTTGCATAACATTGTATTAATTCCACATCACTTGGATGGAAAAGCTGCTGCAGTCAATACAACCCCCCAACAACCTGTTCTAAAATCAGGAGCTAAAATGCCCTACCACAAACACAGAGAACCGCCCTCATTAGCTGGGTTTTCTTGCCCAGTTCCATGGTTTGCAAGACCATCTATTTGCTTATGTCAGATGCTCCCAGGGGTGACATAACAGCCTTACAAACATCTAAGCACTGGCTTCTGGAGGAAGCCTTGTTGATTCATGGTAAGCCCTGGATAACTGCAAGACAGTCTCTTATTTACTCAGGGCCCAAAGGTTAAAATCCAAAATTCAACCCAATCCTTTAAAAATCTGCTTTGGGGGAAAACAAAAAACAAACAAAAAAAAACACAGCGTTTTGCTCTGAAGTCAAGAATGATTAAACCAGTCATGTGATCTGCCCCAAGCCTTTGCACACCACCCCCATACCATCCTTTTCCAGGAAATACATTCTTCTGGACACCAGCCATTTCTTAAAGCAGAACCCCTGGTGGAGGATGAGTCAATAGGGCAAATGGTGACTCAGGCTCCAAGGAAAACAGAGAACGAGTTGATTTAATGCCTTGAAGTAGCTTGTTACCCAATTATGCAAAATGTAGCTTGATATCCAAGAAAACCATTATCTGGTATGATCCATGGGTTGGAGCTAAGCTCTTCATACCCCAGTGGGACAGCATTAAATAAAAAGCTGTTGTTCATTCTTTAGAGAGTTGATGATCACAGCAGAGGTAATCTGAAGTGGTAGGAAACCAGGATGTTCTAGCAGCAGCCCGCAGCACCGACTCAGCTGCCTAACCCCCTCCCAGCGGCGTGGGTGTGTCACTGACGCTCCTTGACAACCATGCCATGTATTTTCTGAGAAGGCTGAGAATCGTCGCTACTGAGAATTCTTCTTCTCCCTTCTAGCTGTCCAAACTCTTCTTGACTTCCACGCCACTCTTTTTAAAATCAATTTTTATACTCTCTTATTTCCTCCAAGAATAAAAATTACTGGGAAAAGAACCTGCTGAAAAATGTAATTAAGACCGAATTCATATCTGCATAGCCCTATTAAGGTTCTGTGAGGTTGACAGAATATTCAGGCTGTAATGAGCCTCACTTCCAGCCGAGGAGCTTCTTCAGGCATCAGATTTTCTGCAGTTGATTATTATTTAATGCTAAGGAAACCGTAATTTGACTTCTTGGCCAAGTGACTGGGTTTTTTTGCGCATTAAATTCTGTCAGATACGGAGGTTTGCAGAGATGAGACAAAGGAAGCATATAAAGGTTTCTGATCGCTGCAGTCAGAACGGAGCATTGCCTTGGCTCATTTTCTCTGCGGGGCTATTTGAATCGTTAGGAGCTTAGCTAAACCTATAGACGAATATCACCCCCAGCACCTGCCACCCCAGCCCACTAGCGATGGAAGCCGCGGCTCGGACTGTTTATCTCAATTGGCCATTTAACTTTGAAAGACTGGTTCATGACACCAGCGTATGGTGAAACCTGTAGGAAGAAAGGAGAGTGTTGTGCACACTTTGTTTTGTCTGTGAGAGTTTTTTTGACTTTTGAAATCAGTACTTTTGAATGGAAACGACCAAAAATGTGTCGTTTCCGACACAACGAATTTAAGATCCGTTAAGAAAAAGTTTAATGAGGAAAAAAGCCCAAAGAAACTTAAATAAGCCTAGTTTAAAGGCACACGCACAGGCACAGAGGCATCTCTTCTTGGACAGCAGCGTTTTACGCCACTGACTCACACGCCGAAGTGGTAACCCTGAGGGACTAGACGCTGACTGAGAAGAATAAGAGAAAAATAAGAAATAAGAAAAACAAAAATAACCTGGAAGGGGTAAGGCTGAGGGGTTTTGTTCACCTACTTGATTTTCCATGATGAAAACTAGATAGATTATGAACATTCTGGGGTTATAAGAAACACTGGTGGGTATCACAGTTTGTCTTCTTTCTCATACAGCTGAATGCCTCCGAAGTTTCAAGAAAGATTCTGCATAACTGCCCATGTGTTTCCTATACTTGGATTGAAGGATAATAAGAAAAAGCCATGTATGAGATGCATAATATTAATACGATTTAGTTATCCACTAGATAGCACATCGAGCTATGCATGCTGTAGTATCGCAGGGTCTTTATCCACACAGAAAGTAAACGACTGAAATATATATAAAGAGATATATTTATGCATATACATAAAAGGCAGTAGAAAGAAAACATTTGAATAAAGGAAGAGGGACAATCTCCATTCATTTTCTTTCTTTTTTTCAATATACTGCCTTATTAATTTTCCTTTTAAGTATTTTCTGGTTTAAACTTTTGGTAGAGAACCATAAGAATATTCTAGTCCCTTGGAAATTTATTTATATGTATTAAGACTAAAGAAAGGCCTACTCACATTTTTATCTGGAGGCTTTAGGATTTAAGCTTCTACCCCGGCACATAATCTCTGTGTAAAATGAGCAGGACGGCAAGTCACAGGTGTGTTCAGGCTTTTTCCATTCAGAGTTTCTGGCCCTCCGCCTCTCTGCTGCCATTCACAGGAGCTGTGTGAACGCAGAGTACCCGTGCATTAAACACTGGCTTTCCCCATTTCACGGATACCTTATTTACCACACGCTTGCTACGTGGTCTAAACTCTGTTGGGAAGATGAATAACAAATCAAGGGCATTATTAAAGATTCAGCTTCCTATTTTGAGATTAGCTGTTGTTAAATTGTACATTTACTGATGTAGTTGAATAACAGAGATATAAATTATAGCAACTCAGATTACTGCCTCAGGTGAATAGGAGGACATGCATGGAGCGTGACGGCTCCAGGTTCAACCCACACATTTGCTCCCAAGCTTGCTCGCTCTCACCCCTGCTGGATGCCTCTCCGATGCAGCTCTTTTCTTCCCTCAGAGGGTTCCAGTGAATGGAGATGAAGCAACACACGGAGAGACTGACCCACACACTCCCCTTAAGCCAGCTGTGTCCTCTGGTGGCTGAGCAGTGCTGCAGGCCATCCGTGTGTGATGCCCTATCAGTGTGTGCTGTGCACCGTCGCTTTGATTTAATCACCACACTCCCTTGAAAATAGAATTCAGCCGATCCTTTTAATTTGCCATCCTTGAACATTTAACACACCTTATGGAGATCTGGACATATTCTTTAAAAACAAAATGGAAAATGGCGACTGATTCCAGCAAGACATGTCAGTTCTGGTGCCAGCACGAGAGTGTGTGTTCCTCTGATGTTTTGTTAATATCATGATCCAGAGTGAGGGCGCTTCCTGCTTTCCTCCTTTGCTCTTAATCTCTCATTTTCTTTTTTTCCCATGATGCTAAAGAAAACTAGAATGGACTCTTTGGCCAAGCAGCACGCCAGGCCTCCCCGTCCATCACCATCTCTTGGAGTTCACTCAGACTCACGTCCATTGAGTCCATGATGCCATCCAGCCATCTCATCCTCGGTCGTCCCCTTCTCCTCCTGCACCGAGTCCCTCCCAGCATCAGAGTCTTTTCCAATGAGTCAACTCTTCTCATGAGGTGGCCAAAGTACTGGAGTTTCAGCTTTAGCATCATTCCCTCCAAAGAAATCCCAGGGTTGATCTCCTTCAGAATGGACTGGTTGGATCTCCTTGCAGTGCAAGGGACTCTCAAGAGTCTTCTCCAACACCACAGTTCAAAAGCATCAATTCTTCGGCGCTCAGCCTTCTTCACAGTCCAACTCTCACATCCATACATGACCACTGGGAAAACCATAGCCTTGACTAGACAGACCTTAGTCGGCAAAGTAATGTCTCTGCTTTTGAATATACTATCTAGGTTGGTCATAACTTTTCTTCCAAGGAGTAAGCGTCTTTTAATTTCATGGCTGCAATCACCATCTGCAGTGATTTTGGAGCCCCCCAAAATAGTCAGCCACTGTTTCCCCATCTATTTGCCATGAAGTGATGGGACCAGATGCCATGATCTTTGTTTTCTGAATGTTGAGCTTTAAGCCAACTTTTTCACTCTCCTCTTTCACTTTCATCAAGAGGCTTTTTAGTTCCTCTTCACTTTCTGCCATAAGGGTGGTGTCATCTGCATATCTGAGGTTATTGATATTTCTCCCGGCAATCTTGATTCCAGCTTGTGTTTCTTCCAGTCCAGCGTTTCTCATGATGTACTCTGCATAGAAGTTAAATAAGCAGGGTGACAATATACAGCCTTGACGTACTCCTTTTCCTATTTGGAACCAGTCTGTTGTTCCATGTCCAGTTCTAACTGTTGCTTCCTGACCTGCATACAGATTTCTCAAGAGGCAGGTCAGGTGGTCTGGTATTCCCATCTCTTTCAGAATTTTCCACAGTTTATTGTGATCCACACAGTCAAAGGCTTTGGCATAGTCAATAAAGCAGAAATAGATGTTTTTCTGGAACTCTCTTACTTTTTCCATGATCCAGCGGATGCTGGCAATTTGATCTCTGGTTCCTCTGCCTTTTCTAAAACCAGCTTGAACATCAGGGAGTTCACGGTTCACGTATTGCTGAAGCCTAGCTTGGAAAATTTTGAGCTTTACTTTAGTAGCATGTGAGATGAGTGCAATTGTGCGGTAGTTTGCATTTAACAGTACTTTACTCAACTATCCTCAGGCATTTTTCTAAGGCTGTTCATATGTTGTGATGAAAGAGCCTTGTAACACCATCTATAAGTAGGCAGTATTATAATCTCAACAGATTGGAGGGATAGGTCCCAACAAAGTGATATTCCTAATGTTTGATTGCTAGCTCATGTCAGAGCTTGAATTTGAACCCCTGCATCTGATTTTTTCTGGAAACCTTGCTCCTAATCCTGACATTTCCTGGATAAACAGATTAGGCAGAAGCACAGAATCAAAGTATATTTCTAGTTAACAGTTGGAATAAAATACCTGCTTGAGTTGCTGACATAGGTATTTTTTAAATTATGTGTGTTTTTATATTGTTATTTAAAAAACATGCAGTCATTTCTAACTTTACTATATTAATAGAGTCATTGCTGAAAGTGTTATCTGCTGGGCATACTTTGCTATGCTGTGCTTAACTGCTCAGTTACATCCGACTCTGCAACCTGCCAGGCTCCTCTCTGTCCATGGGATTCTCCAGGCAATAACACTGGGGTGGGTTGCCATGCCCTCCTTCAAGGGATCTTCCCAACCCAGGGATGAGCTTCCCGGGTGGCTCAAAGAGTAAATACATACTCTGATAATTTTAATACAATGTTCTTTCTGGTATGTCAACAGGTATTATTAACACAGACTTTAAACGCTAAGACGACTTCTTGGTAGAGATCAAATATCCCCCTGCCATCTGTGTCCTAGCTTCCATTGAAAAATGTTCCCCTGGAACTCCCTGGTGCTCTAGCGGTTAAGACCTTGCCTTCCGATGCAGAGGACGTGGGTTCCAGCCCTGATAAGACGACTAAGATCCCATGTGCCACAGCTGAGACCCAACACAGCGCCAAACTAAATAAGGAATAAGTAAGTGTACAAAAAAGGAAAACATGCCCTCCACGTAGAGCACAAAGGTAAATATTAACCTCAACTTTCTGAATTTTCATAATTTCTTAATTAGCAAGATCCAAATAAATGAGACTTAACTTGTAATTTTGCTACTAATGCTTTGGGGAAATCAAAATACATCATACAAATTACTTACAAAATTCAACAGTCTTAGGTATCTGGAGAAGCACATGTATATTGGGGTTTAATGAGCTCTAGGGAGACTTNAGGGGAAAAGACATATTTTTTCTACCTTAAAGACAACAGTCATTATTCTGTTTTCATATTATTAACTTGACAAATAGAGACACTTTCCAGAAATTTTAATAACCTGATGTCAATAGTGTTGAGAAATGGGCAGCTAATAGTTGGGAATTATAATCCGGTAAATACCGTAAGTAACCTTGGGTAAGAAACTGACACGCAATGGCATAGCCAAGATCCCATTACGTAAAGATGGATGAGGACCCAGGTAACAAGGTATAAAAGCATGGCACATTTTAAAAGGATGGACAGAGACCTCCCTGTGGTCCAGTGGCTAAGAATCCGCCTTCCAACATGGGGGATGCAGATTCAGTCCCGAGTCAGGGAACACGATCCCATGTGCTGCGAGGTGACTAAGCCGGCGCACCACAGCTACCAGACCCACACTGCACAGCTGGTCCACGTGGCACAAGGGAGGCCTGGAATAGCCAAAAGGAAGGAATGAAGGATGGGTGCTTAGTTGAGTGTATGGAGAGATGAAGAAAGC
>SJYW01046041.1:78554-98721 GCA_006410735.1 Raphicerus campestris | reverse complement strand
CAAAGAGTCAGACATGACTGAGCAACTGAACTGAACCAAACTTGACTAGATGGACCTTTGTTGGCAAAGTAATGTCTCTGCTTTTGATTATGCTATCTAGGTTGGTCATAACTTTTCTTCCAAGGAGTAAGCATCTTTTAATTCCAAGGCTGCAGTCACCATCTGCAGTGATTTTGGAGCCCCCCAAAATAAAGTCTGACACTGTTTCCACTATTTCCCTATCTATTTCCTATGAAGTGATGGGACCAGATGCCATTATCTTCACTTCACAGTTTTTTGAAAATGTTTATGTGCATAAATGTCTCCATGAATAACAGAAATTCCAAGGTGATTCTAAAGAACAGAAAAGCTTCTTCCATTGTTTAACACAGACTCAGTTCAGTTCAATTCAGCCGCTCAGTCCTGTCCGACCCCATGGACAGCAGCACGCCGGGCCTCCCTGGCCATCACCAACTCCTGGAGTTCACGCAAACCCATGTCCATTGAGTCAGTGATGCCATCCAACCATCTCATCCTCTGTCGTCCCCTTCTCCTCCTGCCTTCAATCTTTCCCAGCATCAGGGTCTTTTCAAATGAGTCAGTTCTTGTCTTAATGCAGACTAGTTCTGGTTCAACAATGCCAACTCTCATTGTTTACCACCTAAAATATTAAAGCAACTCTGATTTAACTGGGAGAAATGTTAGCATTACTTTTCAATTTTTTTTCTTGTGGGCCATAGCATATCTAGATACTTTTTGGAGAATGTGTTGTTATCGGGGAAGTATTAACAAGAATATACACTACTGCTGCAAAGGAAAGCCTGAATCAGCACTAGTATTGTGATTATTGATTATACTTTAAAATAGCTATTTAAACATCAGTAGTATTTATGCTGCGTTAATAATTGTATCCCCAATAATGGACTGCAAGGCTCCTTAGCAGGATCTTCTTTCTGTTTCACCCAAAGTAGAACAAAGAGTAACAAACCTTTTCCAAGTCAAACATTACAAGTTGGCAGCGGTTTGCATCTCATTTAAAAAACCTAAACACCTCTCTAGGTTGGATTTGGCTACTGAACTGATGCTTGTAGATACAATGTTCTTCAAAAATATTGCTGAAAATTAGCAAGCATAAACACTTTGTAAATGTCAAACTTCTTTTCCCAGTTGTGCTTGTTGAATTTCCGCGATCCCTGAGAAGGTCAGCCCATGAATTTCTTGTTAGTGAATCAACTGAATATTCAAAATCAAAACTGCTCTGACTTTTAGCAGCTTAGGTACATGTGACACAGAAAGGAAACCTTGGATTATTAACCTTTGGTTGCAGGAAAAGTCTACTATTGCAAACGCACGGGCCAAATCGACATATTTTCTTTACATATTACACATGATTGGTACAGAGAGATGCTTAATAGACTAAGTTGAAGTTGCTGATGAAGATAAAGTTACCATTCCCCAGTATTTCTCAATGGACATGAGTTTGAACAAACTCTGGGAGATAGTGAAGGACAGGGAAGCCTGGCATGCTGCAGTCCATGGGGTCACCAAGAGTCAGACCTGACTGAGCGGCTGAACAATGACAGCATTTCTATGACTTTTAAATACTACGTAATTACTAAAAACAATAAGGGTATATTATGGGCCAGAACTATGCTAAATTCTTTGCATGGGTTTTCTCTCTCTCACCATTAACCTTGAAAATGGTCACTACAGTTAACCTTGCTTGAGCTGTGAAGAAGCTGAATTCTAGAGAGAAGAGATGGCAGGCTTGAGGTCGCACGGCTGGGAGAGGCAGGAGCAGGCCTGCACTCAGGCGTGCCCGTCTCGTTTTCTGATCACTGTGTTGTACTGGTTGCTAAATCTGATTGTTCCTCTATGCGCTTGACTATTACCTGGTGTTCTATGAGGTTTACAGAACGATCTTTACGAAAGGCCAAAAAACTCAGGCCGCACTACAGATACACACACATCCACATAGCTACAGATAAAACAGCCACTCGACAGTTTGGAGGCTCAGAATGGAGTTTTAATGGTNCAAAGAGTCAGACATGACTGAGCAACTGAACTGAACCAAACTTGACTAGATGGACCTTTGTTGGCAAAGTAATGTCTCTGCTTTTGATTATGCTATCTAGGTTGGTCATAACTTTTCTTCCAAGGAGTAAGCATCTTTTAATTCCAAGGCTGCAGTCACCATCTGCAGTGATTTTGGAGCCCCCCAAAATAAAGTCTGACACTGTTTCCACTATTTCCCTATCTATTTCCCATGAAGTGATGGGACCAGATGCCATGATATTCACTTCAGTTTTTTGAAAATGTTTATGTGCATAAATGTCTCCATGAATAACAGAAATTCCAAGGTGATTCTAGAGAACAGAAAAGCTTCTTCCATTGTTTAACACAGACTCAGTTCAGTTCAATTCAGCCGCTCAGTCCTGTCCGACCCCATGGACAGCAGCACGCCGGGCCTCCCTGGCCATCACCAACTCCTGGAGTTCACGCAAACCCATGTCCATTGAGTCAGTGATGCCATCCAACCATCTCATCCTCTGTCGTCCCCTTCTCCTCCTGCCTTCAATCTTTCCCAGCATCAGGGTCTTTTCAAATGAGTCAGTTCTTGTCTTAATGCAGACTAGTTCTGGTTCAACAATGCCAACTCTCATTGTTTACCACCTAAAATATTAAAGCAACTCTGATTTAACTGGGAGAAATGTTAGCATTACTTTTCAATTTTTTTTCTTGTGGGCCATAGCATATCTAGATACTTTTTGGAGAATGTGTTGTTATCGGGGAAGTATTAACAAGAATATACACTACTGCTGCAAAGGAAAGCCTGAATCAGCACTAGTATTGTGATTATTGATTATACTTTAAAATAGCTATTTAAACATCAGTAGTATTTATGCTGCGTTAATAATTGTATCCCCAATAATGGACTGCAAGGCTCCTTAGCAGGATCTTCTTTCTGTTTCACCCAAAGTAGAACAAAGAGTAACAAACCTTTTCCAAGTCAAACATTACAAGTTGGCAGCGGTTTGCATCTCATTTAAAAAACCTAAACACCTCTCTAGGTTGGATTTGGCTACTGAACTGATGCTTGTAGATACAATGTTCTTCAAAAATATTGCTGAAAATTAGCAAGCATAAACACTTTGTAAATGTCAAACTTCTTTTCCCAGTTGTGCTTGTTGAATTTCCGCGATCCCTGAGAAGGTCAGCCCATGAATTTCTTGTTAGTGAATCAACTGAATATTCAAAATCAAAACTGCTCTGACTTTTAGCAGCTTAGGTACATGTGACACAGAAAAGAAACCTTGGATTATTAACCTTTGGTTGCAGGAAAAGTCTACTATTGCAAACGCACGGGCCAAATCGACATATTTTCTTTACATATTACACATGATTGGTACAGAGAGATGCTTAATAGACTAAGTTGAAGTTGCTGATGAAGATAAAGTTACCATTCCCCAGTATTTCTCAATGGACATGAGTTTGAACAAACTCTGGGAGATAGTGAAGGACAGGGAAGCCTGGCATGCTGCAGTCCGTGGGGTCACCAAGAGTCAGACCTGACTGAGCGGCTGAACAATGACAGCATTTCTATGACTTTTAAATACTACGTAATTACTAAAAACAATAAGGGTATATTATGGGCCAGAACTATGCTAAATTCTTTGCATGGGTTTTCTCTCTCTCACCATTAACCTTGAAAATGGTCACTACAGTTAACCTTGCTTGAGCTGTGAAGAAGCTGAATTCTAGAGAGAAGAGATGGCAGGCTTGAGGTCGCACGGCTGGGGGAGGCAGGAGCAGGCCTGCACTCAGGCGTGCCCGTCTCGTTTTCTGATCACTGTGTTGTACTGGTTGCTAAATCTGATTGTTCCTCTATGCGCTTGACTATTACCTGGTGTTCTATGAGGTTTACAGAACGATCTTTACGAAAGGCCAAAAAACTCAGGCCGCACTACAGATACACACACATCCACATAGCTACAGATAAAACAGCCACTCGACAGTTTGGAGGCTCAGAATGGAGTTTTAACGGTGGTGCTGAATCCAGAGAATGGTGATGAAGAATTTGGCATAATGAAGAGTGTCCCCTGGAGAGACAGGGGAAGAAGAGAAGTCACAACAGCTCGGTTACTGCCTTCACAGAAGTATTCTCTCAGCATTCTCCTAAATTATTGAAAGATGAGCGAACAGATACATACTATCTAATCTGCTTAACAGCATCGGAACTGTTCCCCTTAGAACTGGGCCACACACAAAGGTTATAAGATGATTATGTGAGATACACTTCTGTAATCATCAGAATTTGGACACTGTCCATTTTAGGATATTATTAGTAAAAATAAGCAAACATGCATATTAAACTCCCAGATGGCTTCATTCTTAAAACTCAGGATCTCTAAAGCAAAGGCTTATTGGAAGCCCTGTTCATCCTGTGATGGGTGAGTGAAAGTATAAATGAGATTGTGACATTTCTGGAAAGCATACAATCCAGAGAGCCAATTCATGAAAATGACTCACGGATACTATTTTCTGTTTATTTTGGATTATCTTTTAGGATTTGGAGGACTTTGTGCTATATTAAGACCAGTGCCATTCCACTGGCAGGGCTGGAGACATTTTTCTCTTTTTTTTGTTTTGGGCGATCTTACTGGTCTGCTCACCTCAGTTACTCATCTGCTCACCACTAACCTTTGTATAATGAAGTATATAACATTCTGAGTGGTGCATTTATCTATTTACTGATAGTTCTGATAATCTGTTATGTGAGGGGGTATTATGAGAACGAGGCCTTTTTGGTTTGCTCCGCTTCTCTCAAAAAGAAATAACTAGTAACATTTTACATCAAGTTTATAAAATGTGAAATTTTTTTCTCCATGAATGCAGCTAATTTTTATAAGTAAATCCTTGGTTTTATGAGCTTCCCCAGTGGCTCAGCAGTAAAGAATCTACCCGCAATGCAGGAGAAGCAGAGACCTGGATTTGATCCCTGGGTAGATACCTCTGGAACCCTNGCTAATTTTTATAAGTAAATCCTTGGTTTTATGAGCTTCCCCAGTGGCTCAGCAGTAAAGAATCCACCCGCAATGCAGGAGAAGCAGAGACCTGGATTTGATCCCTGGGTAGATACCTCTGGAACCCTAGAGATGAGAGTTTTTAACACTGTAAGGATTAAATAATCTAAGTGAGATTTCTAGAGTTTCAGTACATCACATTAACTTTTTTAATGAGCATTTTCTTTATCTTGAACTTTTTATTTAGTTTTGGGAAACAGCTGGTTAACAGTGTTGTAATAGTTTCAGGAGGACAATGAAGAGACCCAGCCATACACACACATGTACCCATTCTCCCCCCACCTCCCCTCCCATCCAGGCTGCCACAGGACACTGAGCAGAGTTCCCTGTGCTGCACAGAAGGTCCTTGTTGGTTATCCATTTAAAATCTAACAGTGTAGAATATCACATTAACTTCTAAGACAGCGTCTGAATAAAGCTTTGGGAACTGACGTTAACATTGCAAGTCTGAGGACTTCCCTGGAGGTCCAGTGGTGAAGGCATCACCTTCCCAACACAAAGGATGCAGGTCTGATCGCTCGTCAGGGAGTTAAAAGCCCACATGCCTCAAGGCCAAACCTCCCCCCCACCAAAACAAGAAGCAATAGTGTAACAAATCCAATAATGATTTTACAAATGGACAAAAACTAAAAAGCACCGAACATCTAGAGCAGGCTCTTTCTGTCGCCACTTTCCCAGGTGAGTCTGACGTAATGCCTGAGATCCCAGTGGAGGAAGGATGTTGTTGTTCAGTCATGTCTGACTCTTTCTGACCCCATGGAGTGCAGCACGCCAGGCTTCCTAGTCCTTCACCATCTCCTGGAATTTGCTCAAACTCATGTCCACTGAGTCAGTGATGCCATCCAGCCATCTCACCCTCTGTTATCCCCTTTTCCTCCTGCCTTCAATCCCTCCCAGTTTTATTTTTTCCAATGAGTTGGCTCTTTGCATCACAGGGCCAAAGTCTTGCAACTTCAGCTTCAGCCCTTCCAATCAATATTCAGGACTGATCTCCTTTAGGATGGACTGGTTGGATCTCCTTGCAGTCCAAGGGTCTCTCAGGAGTCTTCTCTAGTACCACAGTTCAAAAGCATCAATTTTTGGTGCTCAGCATTCTTCATGGTCCAGCTCTCATACTCATTCATGACTACTGGAAAAACCATAACTTTAACTTTATGAACATTTGTAGGCAAAGTAATATAGCTTTTTAATACACCGTCTAGGTTTGTCATAGCTTTTCTTCCAAGGAGTAAGCGTCTTTTGATTTCATGGCTGCAGTCACCATCTACAGTGATTTTGGAGCCCAAGAAAATAAAGTCTCTCACTGTTTCCATTGTTTTCCCATCTATTTGCCATGAAGTGATGGGACGGGATGTGATGATCTTAGTCTTTTGAATATTGAGTTTTAAGCCAACTTTTTCACTCTCCTCTTTCACTTTCATCAAGAGGCTCTTTAGTTCCTCTTCACTTTCTGCCGTAAGGGTGGTGTCATCTGCATATCTAAGTTATTGATATTTTCCCCAGCAATCTTGATTCTGGCTTGTGAGTCATCCAGCCTGGCATTTTGCATGAGGTACTCTGCATAGAAGTTAAATAAGCAGGGTGACAATATCCAGCCTTGACGCACTCCTTTCCCAATTTGGACCCAGCCTGTTCTTCCATGTCCAGTTCTCACTGTTGCTTCCTGACCTGCGTAAGGCTTCGCAGGAGGCAGGTAATCTGGTCTGGCATTCACATCTGCTAAAGAATTTTCCACAGATTGTTGTGATCTACACAGTCAAAGGTTTTAGTGTAATCAACGAAGCAGATGTTTTTCTGGAATTCTCTAGCTTTTTCTGTGATCCATCAGAAGAGGCAGGATGGTGAGATTCAAATCTAAAGAGTCCTTATAGATGTCAGAAGGGGGAAAGCATGATAAGGAAATAACTCATGGAGACAGGGAAAACATGCATGTTGATTTTTTTTTCTTCATACAAAGAAAATCCTATGTTAGTACCTGGGCGAGTTATAGACACTGTTTTAAGAGGAAACGGGAAAAAAATTGGAAGAGTAAAAGAAATGTGCTAGTGTGACCCTAGGAATGATTTATGGACACTTGATATTGAGATAATGTTGGATTTTATTTATACTGTTTGNAGTTATAGACACTGTTTTAAGAGGAAACGGGAAAAAAATTGGAAGAGTAAAAGAAATGTGCTAGTGTGACCCTAGGAATGATTTATGGACACTTGATATTGAGATAATGTTGGATTTTATTTATACTGTTTGCAAATCCAAGCCTTACTGGCTCCAGTGGCCTTTGCCTGGTTAGGAGAAAAAAAAAATCATTTCAAAATACTCCACTTTAACCTCTAAGGTTAACACTATGATTGATAGGTATTTTTTTTTAGTATAAAAAAATAACAACATCAACAACAACTAACCTTTCCCAGGCTTATTTTAAGCAAATTGAAGCCATCAGTGAAAGAGCACCCAGAAAAAGAGAAAGCCATATGTATGACCTGGTGGATATTCCCATTTGAAGATTTCCTTATAACATTGAGTGTAACATAAAAATCACCTACAAGACTAGAGATTTCCATGGACAGAGGAGCCTGCAGGCTACAGTCCACACGGTCGCAAGAGTTGGACACGACTGACTAAACCGCCACCATCACGATCGGGTACGTTTTATTCAATGAACTAATCCCTCTTTTCCTTTCTTTATCCTGGAAAACACCAATTTAAGCAANGCTTATTTTAAGCGAATTGAAGCCGTCAGTGAAAGAGAACCCAGAAAAAGAGAAAGCCATATGTATGACCTGGTGGATATTTCCATTTGAAGATTTCCTTATAACATTGAGTGTAACATAAAAATCACCTACAAGACTAGAGATTTCCCTGGACAGAGGAGCCTGCAGGCTACAGTCCACACGGTCGCAAGAGTCGGACACGACTGACTAAACCGCCACCATCACGACCGGGTACGTTTTATTCAATGAACTAATCCCTCTTTTCCATTCTTTATCCTGGAAAACACCAATTTAAGCAAAATATTCTTACTTACACCTTCTGCTTGTCTATTATCAGCCCCTAATTAAGTATAGCCTTGTCGTTGAAAGTGAAAACATTTTTAAAGTGGCTGTAAGAAACTGATTCTGAAACCTAGTTGAAAAATCTAGAAAAGAGATCTGTCCACAAATTATAGTGAATAGTCAGTAAGTGGGCTCAACTGAAGTTTAAACACCCAACCCAAAGTTTGAATGGCAGTTCTTCATTTTACAAATTACTTGTCCCGTTAGGTGAATTAACTTCTTTAAGATGCAGATAAGAATTGCATATACACAGCGTTACAGCCCTCTGATGTTTGGTGAGTCACTGAATATTTTGGAGCCTCAACCCCCTCATCTGTAAAATAGAGATAATCATAGTTCTCATCCTACAGATTTATGTGGATTAAGTGAAACTTTTCCATCATGTAAAACAATCAGTATTGAAGGTATCATGGTACCCTGATTAAACACTACCAAAATAGTTCAGTTAGTTCAGTCACTCAGTCATGTCTGACTCTTTGAGACCCCATGGACTGCAGCACGCCAGGCTTCCCTGTCCATCACCAACTCCTGGAGTTCACCCAAACTCATGCCCATTGAGTCGGTGATGACATCCAACCATTTCATCCTCTGTCATCCCCTTCTCCTCCCACCTTCAATCTTTCCCAGCATCAGGGTCTTTTCAAATGAGTTAGCCCTTCACATCAGGTGGCGAAAGTATTGGAATTTCAGCATCAGTCCTTCCAAAGAATATTCAGGACTGATTTCCTTTAGGATGGACTGCTTGGAACTCCTTGAAGCACAATGGACTCTCAAGAGTCTTCTGCAACACCACAGTTCAAAAGCATCAGTTCTTTGACACTCAGCTTTCTTATAGTCCAACTCTCACATCTACACATGACCACTGGAAATACCATAGCCTTGACTAGATGGACCTTTGTTGGCAACTAATGTCTCTGCTTTTTAATACGCTGTCTAGGTTGGTCATAACTTCTCTTCCAAGGAGCAAGTGTCTTTTAATTTCATGGCTGCAGACAACATCTGCTGTTATTTTGGAGCCCCCAAAAGTAAAGTCTGTCACTGTTTCCACTGTTTCCCCATCTATCTGCCATGAAGTGATGGGACAAGATGCCATGATCTTAGTTTTCTGAATGTTGAGCTTTAAGCCAACTTTTTCACTTTCCTCTTTCACTATCATTAAGAAGCTCTTTAGTTCCTCTTCACTTTCTGCCATAAGGGTGGTGTCATCTGTATATCTGAGGTTACTGATATTTCTCCCAGCAATCTTGATTCCAGCTTGTGCTTCTTCCAGCCCAGCGTTTCTCATGATGTGCTCTGCATAGAAGTTAAATAAGCAGGGTGACAATATACAGCCTTGACGTACTCCTTTCCCATTCAGTTAGTTGTAACTGTTGCTTCCTGACCTGCGTATAGATTTCTCAAGAGGCAGGTTAGGTGGTCTGGTATTCCCATCCCTTGAAGAATTTTCTACAGTTTGTTGCTATCCACACAGTCAAAGGCTTTGGCATAGTCAATAAAGCAGAAATAGATGTTTCTCTGGAACTCGCTTGCTTTTTCGATGATCCAGCAGATTTGGCAACTTGATCTCTGGTTCCTCTGCCTTTTCTAAAACCAGCTTGAACATCTGGAAGTTCACAGTTCATGTATTGCTGAAGCCTGGCTTGGAGAATTTTGAGCATTACTTTACTAGCGTGTGAAATGAGTGCAATTGTGCGGTAGTTTGAACATTCTTTGGCATTGCCTTTCTTTGGGATTGAAATGAAAACTGACCTTTTCCAGTCCTGTAGCCACTGCTGAGTTTTCCAAATTTGCTGGCATATTGAGTGCAGCACTTTCACAGCATCATCTTTCAGGATTTGAAATAGCTCAACTGGAATTCCATCACCTCCACTAGCTTTGTTCGTAGTGATGCTTTCTAAGGCCCACTTGACTTCACATTCCAAGGTGTCTGGCTAGGTGAGTGATCACACTATCATGATTATCTGGGTTGTGAAGATCTTTTTTGTATAGTTCTTCTGTGTATTCTTGACACTTCTTAATATCTTCTGCTTCTGTTAGGTCCATACCACTTCTGTCCTTTATCGAGCCTATCTTTACATGAAATGTTCCCTTGGTATCTCTAATTTTCTTGAAGAGATCTTTAGTTTTTCCCATCCTATTCTTTTCCTCTATTTCTTTGCACTGATCACTCAGGAAGGCGTTCTTAACTCTCTTTTCTATTTTTTGATCTCTGTCTGCATTCAAATGGGTATATTGTTCCTTTTCGCCTTTGCTTTTCACTTCTTTTCACAGCTATTTGGAAGGCCTCCTCAGACATCCATTTTTCTTTTTTGCATTTCTTTTTCTTGGGGATGGTCTTGATCCCTGTCTTCTGTACACACTGTCTATCAATCAGATCTAGTCCCTTGAATCTGTTTGTCACTTCCACTGTATAATTGTAAGGGATTTGGTTTAGGTCATACTTGGATGATCTAATGGTTTTCCCCACTTTCTTCAATTTAAGTCTGAATTTGGCAATAAGGAGTTCATGATCTGAGCTGCAGTGAGCTCCCAATCTTGTTTTTGCTGACTGTGTAGAGCTTTTCTACNGATCTAATGGTTTTCCCCACTTTCTTCAATTTAAGTCTGAATTTGGCAATAAGGAGTTCATGATCTGAGCTGCAGTGAGCTCCCAATCTTGTTTTTGCTGACTGTATAGAGCTTTTCTACCTTTGGCTGCAGAGAATATAATCAATCTGATTTTTGGTGTTGACCATCTGGTGATGTCCATGTGTAGAGTCTTCTCTTGTGTTGTTGGAAGAAGGTGTTTGCTATGACCAGTGAGTTCTCCTGGCAATACTCTATTAGCATGTGCCCTGATTCATTCTGTACTACAAGGCCAAATTTGCCTGTTATTCCAGGTATTTCTTGACTTCTCACTTTTGCATTCCAGTCCCATATAATGAAAAGGACATGTGTTTTGGGTGTTAATTCTAGAAGGTCTTCTAGATCTTCATAGGACCGTTCAGCTTCAGCTTCTTCATCATTACTGGTTGGGCATAGACTTGGTTTACCGTGATATTGAATAGCTTGCCTTGGAAATGAACAGAGATCTTTCTGTCATTTTTGAGATTGTATCCACATACTGTATTTTGGACTCTTTTGTTGACTATGAGGGCTACTCCATTTCTTCTAAGGGATTCTTGCCCAGAGTAGTAGATATAATGGTTATCTGAGTTAAATTCACCCATTCCAGTCTGTTTTAGCTCGCTGATTCCTACAATGTTGACATTTACTCTTGTCATCTCCAGTTTGCTGCTACTGCTAAGTCACTTCAGTCGTGTCCGACTCTGTGGCCCCATAGACAGCAGCCTACCAGGCTCCTCCATCCATGGGCTTCTCCAGGCAAGAGTAGCAGAGTGGGTTGCCATTGCCTTCTCTGATCTCCTGTTTGACCAGTTCCAATTTGCCTTGATTCACGGACCTAAGGTGCCAGGTTCCTGTGCGATATTGCTCTTACAGCGTTGGACCTTGCTTCCATCGCCAGTCACATTCTCAGCTGGGTGTTGCTTTGGCTTTGGCCCCACCTTTATTGTTTCTGGAGCTGTTTCTCCCTCATCTCTGGTAGCATATTGGGCACCTACTCTACTGGGGAGCTCCTACTTCAGTGCCCTGTCTTCTGCCTTTTCATACTGTTCATCAGGTCAAGGCAGGGATACCGACGTGGTTTGCCCTTCTCTTCTCCAGTGCATCTCAGGTTTGTGTTTTCCAAGAATCTTTCCAAGACAAAGGTTTTCTATTGCTGGGTATCCCCAGAAGCACAGATGGAAGAGAGAGAACTGGAAAAAAGACAGTCAACCATGTTATTAAGCCTGTTCCCATTTTGGACAAGTAGATTCAATCTTGCTGGGAACACTGATCAACCATAACCACAGGAAATCTGCCTTCCAGGTCACCCAGCTGCAGCTAGGAACTGGAGCTAGTCAGCCAACGGTCTGCTTATCAGCCGCTTTAGGGAACTTCCAGCTTGCCTTGGGCAAAGGCAGATCATGTTTCTTGCATCAGAAATAAAACCTCAGACCAAAATTCAGTTGTTTACAGTAAATGATCTTTGATGAATAAAGGTAAATTCTGAGAGTAGAGGAAGGAATCAACAGTTTTTAATGAAAAGAAGTAACACACACGTTTTCTATGTATTTTACTTATCTGGCAAATAATTTTCATTCAATTCCTATAAACTGTCAATTAAGCCCTTGGGATCAGCAAAGGGAAATTGACCTAACACCAAAAGAGCAATGTTTCTGACAATACTACTCTCAAGGGAGGAAAATCACAGTCATACAAAATAAGGAGTGGCAGGAAAAGTCACTGAGTACCACGGTGGCTCAGCAGCAAACAACTGACCTTCCTACTTTCTGCCTAAGTATGAAATGGGAGTTTGAGCCTTGGGTCTGGAAGATCCCCTGGAGAAGGAAACAGCAACCCGCTGCAGTCTTCTTGCCTGGAGAATCCCCTGGACAGAGGAGCCTGGCATGTGACAGTCCAGGGGGTCGCAAAGAGTCGGACACGACTGAGCAGATAACACACAGGGAATCTACAGCCAAAGGCTTACTTCTTCTGAAGGATGTAAACTAGCCTGTGTCAAAGGAACCGCAGAAAACCTGCTAACATTTAACACTTTCTAGGAAAGGGGTCAGAACTGGGCCAGAGGAGTTCCTTCCAAACATGTGACACACACAAGCAAGGAAAAGCAGTCTTGAGACATTTATTTGAATTTTAGAAGCTTTGACAAAGAGCAGCGCTGAATGGAAAATCAGGCTTTGGATGAAGTATCTCACAGTAAATGTTGACTGACTACCTAGAAGGCTAGAAACAGCTTTTTAATTTTCTCTGCGAATAAAACCAGGAGGAGTGAAAAATTACCAAATACAGACGTGCAAAAAGTTTTAAATTCCCCAAGCCGCATCACACTGAAGGTTTTGCTTTTGTTTTTCTTTTAGTGTTTTGGTATCTATCCTGCCTGGTCCTTCCCTGGTGGCTCAGAGGTAAGAAACTTGTCTGTCAATACAGGACCTGCAAGTTTGATCCCTGGGTCAGGAAGATCCCCTGGAGAAGAAAATGGCAACCCACTCCAGTATTCTTGCCTGGAAAATCCCATGGACAGAGGAGCCTGGTGGGCTACAGTCCATAGCATTCATTGCAAGAGAGTTGAACGTGACTTAGCAGCTAAACAATAACAACAATTTTACCCCTAAGTTTAGGTATATAAAGAGAAGAGAAACAAGATGAGAACGATTTGGGCCAAGATTATGAAGATCATGTAATATACATCTTACATACAAGGTGTGATGGAAAATAAGGTCACAGATCCAAACTTAAAATAGACTCTGCTGGTGGTCTTTATCAGGGAAAGAAATGAAGAGGGGTCCCACTGATCAAAAGTCAGGAGATTCTACCCTCCCAGGTCCTCAAAACAAAATACAGGCTTCCCTATATACGCAGTTACAATCTAGAGTCTGTTTAGGAACTGGATTGTGGTAATACTGCAGGGGTGACCTCAAGTCACAGGGTGCTAAGTCACTTCAGTCGTGTCCGACGCTGAGACCCCGTGGACTGCAGCCTGCCAGGCTCTTCTGTCCATGGGATTCTCCGGGAAAGAACATCGGAGTGGCTTGTCATTTCCTACTCCAGAGGATCTCCTCGACCCAGTGATCAAACCCGCTGGGAAGCCCAGGTCACAGGGTGCCAAACATTAAAAGGCCCATTTAAGGAGTGCTGAGAACATTTGCTTCTTACAGATCACAGTACTTATCCACTTTGAAAAGAAAATCCGGGCTTCGCATGTCTCTGAGACCTCAACATTCTTTCTCCAACCTGTAGACCACATTGGATATTGCTCTGTTCTAGCGTCTTGACTATTTCACATAGACTAAGAAATATAATACTTAAGTGAAGTTTAATTAGAAGCCATCATGGATGCACATCTGATGTCACATATCATAGATTTCAAATGTCCTTGATGCGAGACACCTTGGGCAAAGCCATGATCCATGGCCATTAATTCAAGGTGAACACAGGGATTCCTCTTCACGAATTTGTCAGTCTATTATGAAATTCACATTTAAATCTTTAGATCAAGGAAATCAGAGAAAACTGAGTTCAGATCCCAACAAGCAGTAATAAGTACAAACTTTTAAAGTTACTGCTGAGCCCAATCCCTTTCCTGGAAACTTTCAAAGGTATAAAAATAAAACAAGCCAATAGCATTATAGAAAATGCGCTGTCCAAATAGAATTGTTTATAAATAGAATGTTTTACAAAGTTTCCATGAGGCATCAGCTGTCTTTTTTAACCCCCTGCATGCCCGCATTTTCCAGCCCACTGGCTAAATTAAGGTTTCGGAAAAAATTACCTATGCATTGTATTTATATGTGGCCATTAATCTATTTTTATGTGCTGTGGATATACCACATGGGTTCATGATAAACATATCAAAAGACATTCCACCCCTAGTCAGACACCATAGCCTATGTATATGGGCAAAGATGAGAAAGAAGATGAGATACTCTTTTACTTGGATATTGCCAAAAGTTCTGTAAGCAAACAAAAATGTGGAATGAGCAGGGCAAGCTGACATGTGCTTGATTTTCAAGACTCTCTCTGTTGAAGCCTGTGCCCTGTTCTAGCTACTAATAGTGCCCCCTTGTATACTGCAAAGTGTCCACTTTAAGTGATAAATCCTGTGAGCACTCCAAGGACGGGGCAGTTTATCAATTATTTGTGAGTGTCTGTAGTATTCAGAGGAAGTAGAATTCGAAATACTTGAATAAATTGTCTAGCAGAGAGAAAGACATTCCATTAAGAACAGATTTCAGGGGTCTTCCTTGGGGGTCCAGTGGCTAAGAATCAGCTTTCCAATGGAGGGGATGTGGGTTCAATGCCTGGTTGGGGAACCAGGATCCCAGTGGGAAACTGAGGCTGCGTGCTCTGGGGCTGCGAGCCACAGCCAGAGAGAAGCCCGAACAGTGCCCCGGAAGTCCTGTGTGCAACCACTACGACCCCACAGGGCCACACGGATGACATCTTTTAAAAAAGCAGTTTTCAGGATGAGCAGAAGTATAAAGATAGTGAACATTATGAAGAAAATGAAAACATACAGATGACTGCTCTGTGGTACTTTGATGATTCCCTTTGCAGGCGGGAAAGTGAAAGAGTTAGTCGCTCAGTCGTGTCTGCCTCTTTGTGATCCCACGGTTGTAGACCACCAGGCTCCTCCGTCCATGGGATTTTCCAGGCAAGGATAGGAGTGGGTTGCCATCCCCTTCCCCAGGAGATCTTCCTGACCCAGGGGTCCAACCCAGGTCTCCTGCCCTGCTGGCAGATTCTTTACCATCTGAGCCACCAGGGAAGCCCAAGCAAATAACATGCCCAGAAAAAATCAATTTACTCCGAAGGTACTCAGGGGAAAGAAAACAAAACATGATTCCAAAGTCAGAAAATCAAGAGAGATGAATAGAAATGTTAAAAATTAATCGTTGTTCTGTCCAAAGCACACCGTCACCATGTCAAAGCTGGCTGTGTTCTATTCATTTTCAGCCCATCTGTTCCTTTGTGTCTTTGGCACATGATCACGTATATATCCCAGCTAGGGTGTGGTTTGCTACACAGTGATGGTTTGAATCTTTGTAATTATACTCTGTAGATATAGTAAGTCTAGATACAGGCAAAACAAACCTTTGTTCTTTATATAAGAAGAGCTAATCTCCTGGCAGGATGCTGACACCATTGTTACTTCCACATCACAGTAGACATCACACACTGACCAACTAACAACAATTTTCGTGAGATTTAATTTCTGGCTCTGGATGGCCAAGGTAGAAAATGAACAGAAGCATGTGTTTATTTTGAAAAGTTTGTTAAGACTATTTTCTCCTCTTACATTAATTTAAAATGATTACATATACTTGGGCATGAGGGTATGTTGACATATGCCACAATCAAAATACAAGAATATTTCAAGTAATTTTCATTACTGTAATTTTTCAATTACAGTGCAGGAGACCTGGGTTTGATCCCTGGGTCGGGAAGATCCCCTGGAGAAGGGAATGGCAACCCACTCCAGTATTCTTGCCTGGAGAATCCCATGGACAGAGGAGCCTGCCAGGCTATAGTCCAAAGAGTTGGACACGACTGAGTGACTAGGGGACGACAGAGGATGAGATGGCTGGATGACATCACCGACTAGATGGACGTGAGTCTTAGTGAACTCCGGGATTTGGTGATGGACAGGGAGGCCTGGCGTGCTGTGATTCATGGGGTTGCAAGGAGTTGGACACGACTGAGCGACTGAACTGAACTGAGTGACTAACACACACACAGTTTTTCAAAGGTGTGTGGTTTGTTTTATGACACCATGTCTTGTTCTTTGCACTTTGACAGCTTGCAACAAGACAACTTGTCTTGTTGTATAGCCCTTAGAAAATGAAAACATACAGATAGCCATTCTGTGATATTAATAGCTAGATGATTCCCTTTGCAGTCAGAAAGTGAAGTTGCTCAGTTGTGTCCGACACTTTGCGACCCCGTGGACTGCAGTCAGAAGGATAAAGTAAATGATGTGCCCAGATTAAATCCCCAAAGATACTCAGGGAAAACAAACAAACATGATTCCAGAATCAGGAAATCCAGAGATATGAATGGAAATATTAAAAACTGTAATTGGTGGGGGTGGACTGGAGAGATTGCATTTTGTGTACACGAACGTATTCCATGGGGAATGTTGCAAACAGGGGATCACAACTGCACTGAGCCATGCTTGAAAATTCAGACTCGGTGTCAGAAACATCAATTGAAAATTCGACATCATAGGATGTGCAAATTCCTTTCCCTCAATTCTAGAAATAATTTTATTTTGAAAGGGAGCCTAGGATGAGCATTTTATAGGACACATGCATGCAAAGAGCTCAGCTGTTGGATTAAGCAGTCACGAGTTCATATCCCAGAACGCCAGACTTACCCGCCACATGCATTCGCAACTAGTCTTACCTGGAAAGTGGTTTGAATGCGTTATTGATATGAAGGGTTTAGCACCATGAGGACTCAACAAATAATGAAAATTCTTTGCAGAACATTGCTGAATAGAGAGAACCCTGCCATTCCTATTGCGGCAGACCTCCTAACTTTGGTTGCGGAAGGAGTCTGTAGAACAAATAGGGTCTCAGGCACTCAAGATTCTTTTAAAAGCCAATTAGGTCAGTGTTATTGCTTAGCTCCTAAGCCATGCCCAACTCTTGTGGCCCCATGGACTTATAGCCCACCAGGCTCCTCTGCCCATGGGGTTTCCCAAGCCACATTACTGGAGTGCGTTGCCATTTCCTCCACCAGGGGATCTTCCCAACCCAGGGAATGAACCCACATCTCCTGCACTGGCAGGCAGATCCTCTACCACTGAGCCACCGGGGAAGCCCAATTAGGGCAACAGATGAATACTTATCATCTCACTCTTACATGCCAAAAGTATTAAATCGGGAGGCATATTTCTTCCTTACCCACTTAATGGACAAATGAGTTGGTCCCTGAAACTTTAAAAAAATTTTTTCTCAGACATCTGCTTTTCCTATAATCATTATAATTCTATTTTCTGGGCAGATTTGAAAGTGACCTTGGCTTTGGGAAAGCAGATTTCAAACTATTCATAGAGAAAAAAATAAGTACGATCCCATGTCAGATTCTTTTAAAAAAAAAAAGACATAATCCTGATTTTGAAGTCACAAATAATTCCAATGAGAAAGAATTAGGGGCAGGAGGATTAGTCATCACAGCAGCTAGATAAAAGCTAAATAACTTTTCAGAAAGCATGCCAAGCACAGACTGATCCCATGCACGAAAAACGAGAAATTTAAAAGGGTAGAGGTGACATCCAGTTAGAGAAAAGTTCCAAAAGATCTAAAAAGGTTCTTCAGGAGAGTAATCAGACCTTTAATGCATTGACCAGAATAAGAACAAGGTAGGAAGATGCCCACTGTTGGAAGGAGTCGGTGCCAACATCACGTGGGACAGAGGAAGACAGGAGTCCCAGAAGCTGGATTTTATTTGGGGCACGTTTAGCAAAGGAGAAAATGAAGAAAATGAAAGATACAGAGAGGAATTTAAAAGGAGGATATTGTAGGTGGTCAGATTCAACTGAAATAATTTCCTATGCATCAAATAATAATGCTGAGAGTCATAACACAATCACGCTGGGCTCGGTATTTGCCCGGCATCTAAGTGCTTTCAATTCCCACTGCAACCTCATGAGGTCGGATTTGCAAGTACTTTCCCAGCTTATCCGTAAGGAAACTGAAGTACTGAGATGTCAGACAGCATATCTAAGATGACGGAGAAAGCATCAGAGCTAAGTTAGCTTCGGGCTATAAGTTGAAGAAGCAGGCAATAGAATTTCCCACCTTCTGGTCACTTTTTAGAAGCTTTTTATTTTGTATGTGACCATGCTGCATTAACAATGTTGTGATAGTCTCAGATGGACAGAAAGGAAACTCTGCCACACGCACACAAGATAATACCGGTCCTGAGGGCACTGAAAGAGAGACATAAGGAACAGATACGCTGGGGTTAACAAGCCTCCCGATTAACTTGGAGCCGACAGTGTGGTAAGCTGTTTAAAAAGTCTAATTGATAAGAGAAGGGTCTACATCGATAGAACTGTCATGTTCCAGCGGTAGTGAACCCCACGGATTATTCCCAAGGAAGATGATTTCTTTTAAGACGTAGACTGACTGACTTTTCTGATGACAGGATTGGAATGGTTGACACAAGTGAAGATACTAACATTGAAAATGGAAGTTATTTTTTTTTTAATTGGGGTATATTTGTTGCTTTAGTTTTTGTCAACAAAATGAATCAGCTGCATGTATACACGTCCCTATATGTGAAAAATAATACATTATATACAGCCATAGTTCTCTCTGCTATTGCTTTTATGTTTAATTCCTAAAGAAGGAAACTTATTTTAGGGAGATAGGAAAGCCAAAACTGGAGGTCAAGGTTAAAGATCAAGGCGAGGATTGAGGGCAGGGGCAGCCCAGAGAAGAGGAGGACAAGGACCACAGAACATGCAGAGACTCACAGCAGCAAGGTCGGGGAGGAGGGCTGCAGTCTAGGCATACTGCCCTGAATAAAAATCTCTAGCTTACCTTTTTTAACTTTTTATTTTATATTGGAGTATAGCCCATTAAAATGTTGTGGGCATTTCGGGTGAACAGTAAAGGGACTCAGCCATACAGATACATGCACCCAAACTCCCCGCCCATCCAGGCTGCCCCATGACATGCAACTGAGCTCTCCGTGCTGTGGAGTGGGTCCTTTCTGGTTATCCACTTAAAATGGGGGTGGTGGTTTAGTCGCTATGTCGTGTCTGAATCTTGCGAATCTGTGGACTGTAGCCCGCTAGGCTTCTCTGTCCATGGGATTTTTCCAGGCAAGGATACTGGAGTGGATTGCTATTTCCTTCTCCAGGGGATCTCCCTGGCCCAGGAATCGAACCCAGGTCTCCTGCATTGCAGGCAGATTACAACAGTGTATACATGTTGATCCCAAACTCACTAACTATCCCTTCCTTCACATCTTTCCCTCCTGGCCTCTTAATTTCGTGCTGTTCCAAAGGTAGGACAGTGACTGGTATAAAAATCTCTGGGAAGGCTGATTTTCTCTCAGTACTAGCAAGGACTTTTAAACAACAGAGCCATCCAGTGATCAAGTGGCTTGGTTTAAGAAGTAGTAATCAGCCTGTCCAAGAAGGGCATGGCAACCTGCTCCAGTATTTTTGCCTGGAGAATCCTATGGCTAGAGGAGCCTGGCGGGGTACAGTCCATAGGATTGCAAAGAGTTGACTGAAGCAACTTAGCAGGCAAGCAATCACCTTGTCACCCAAAGCTGTCAAGCAGATGTTGATCAATTTCTGCTTAGACTCATGATGAAGGAACTTCCTGCCCTGGGGAGGAAGGGTAGGTGTTGCCATCTCACTTCCAGCATGAAGACTTGACTGGGTGGAAATTCCATATATGGGCTTTTTTTGGGCGGGGGGGGGGGGGGGGG
>SJYW01046041.1:59602-70345 GCA_006410735.1 Raphicerus campestris | reverse complement strand
GGTGGGGAGGCGGGGGGGGAGTTGTGCTCAGTAGCTTTTTTTCCATGTGGTTTAAGTGGATATAAATTCCTCATAATTTAAAAGGTGAGTCAAAAGGAAAATAGCGTGTACAATGGTCCAGCAGCCCAAACAGCTCATCACGCATCTTAAAAACACAAGTCAGAGCAGCAGACGACTTCAAAGGGGACCACACCACTGCCAGAAGGGCTCGCCAAGAAGCCAGCTGCCCCTGGAAAAATACATTACGCTTCCCAGTTTGGCATCCGAGCCTCGCGATTGGTGTCCAGGGAGGTGGCAGAGGAATGGGTTTATGGGCAGCCATAAATAACCAGGGCACTGAGATCCTGACAGTAGGCCAGTTTCTTCATTACCATTCAAGACCCAGAGAGGACTGAGCCACTATTCCAGCCTGAGGGTAGGAGAGCTTGAACTCCCCACTTTTAGAGAATCTAATAAAAAAAGCCATCAAAACTCTGCATTAGTCCATCAACTGCGCTGCCAAATTCTTCACACTAAGTCTTGAGTTGCTATTTCTCTCTCTGAAGATACAGGGAGGAGAGCATGGAGATTATTTATGTGGGATCGCCAGGGAATGCAAGCAAGGAAGACAGTCTTGCTATATCTATATGATCTGACTTTAGACTGCAGGAATGCACGTCTGAAACTCATTTGGAAATCTGTACCTTTAAACTGAGGAGTACTCAGGACACAGTCCCTAAGTGCTTCCGGAATTCTGGCATTCCAAAAATGCGTCTTGTCCTTTACATGGAATTCTTCCTGCCCATATTCATTCATTCAGTAATCTTTTAGCATGCCCACTATGTTACAGGCACTTCTCTAGATACTTGGCATTCACAAATGAATAAGATCTGGTTCTTGGTATTAACAAATGCAAAAAGCAGTGCTTATTCCAAGTGGCTTTGCTCTCAGTTTGATAGTTACACAGTTTGTCTGAGTGGAGGGAAGTTGGTGAAAAGCAAAGAAAAATGAATGGAAAGTCACCTGTCTTCTCCTTTTTCTACAGTATCATTTTGCAGATAGAATAAAGCCCTATGATTTATTTTTTTTTAACTATGAGAGACACCCACCATACCAGGTTTGCTGCTAATACAGTGAAAGACTAGTGTGTTTTAAGACAGTTTACACAGTGAGATAATTTTTGCCTTTAACCTTCTCCTGGCAGATAGACCCGGGCAATCCTTCGAATCCTCTTTTCTGCCCATGTGTAGTCCTCAATAGTATCTTATAATCCTCCCGAATGTGACTTCAAAAT
Source organism: Raphicerus campestris (assembly GCA_006410735.1). NCBI lineage: Eukaryota > Metazoa > Chordata > Mammalia > Artiodactyla > Bovidae > Raphicerus > Raphicerus campestris. The sequence continues at coordinate 69,072 of SJYW01046041.1, read as the reverse complement.
AAAGATGGGTTCACCCTTGTCCTTTGCTTCATGGAAATAATTTAGTCTTCCCAAGTAAGCAGCTGACGTTCCCTCAAAACTCAGGTAAGAGAAACTTGGGATTTTAAGAGTCTTAAGCCAACCTCTCTGACTTGTGTTAATTTTATCCACAAAGGCTTGAAGCAGGTTATTGTTTAATGCCGAGACCTATAGAAAGGGCAAAGCAGAAGAGCGGCGTCGACTCCACTGCCTGCGCTTCTTTCTCTGATTTTATTTCTTGGCCGCGCCGGCTCTTCTTGCTGTGTGGGCTTCCTCTGGTTGCGGCCGGCGGGGCCTGGGCTCGAGTTGCTGGGTGAGGGCTCTGCACCGCCGTGGCCTCTCTCGTGGCCGAGCCTGGCTTCTGAGGCCCGTGGGCCCAGCAGCTGTGGCTCCCGAGTTCTCGAGCACAGGCTCAGTACTTGCGCGTGGGCTTAGCTGCTCTGCCCGGACCAGGAATCACACGCATGTCTCCTGCGTAGGCAGGCGGATTCTTTACCGCTGAGCCACCGAGGAAGCACTTCATTTCTTCTAGAACAGTGGTGTGAGTATAGTACATCATCGCATCTCCCTGGAGGCTCTTTACACATGTCTCACATCAACCTCAAAAATTCGGAACCAGTAGATACTACAAGCAAATCTAAGAATCTGTATCTTTTCTCTCTGTACCTGTGTCTTTCTCTCCAGGTAATATTTCTGATGGACACCCAGGCTTAGCAACCATTTCTTAAGGCAGGGTTCTCAACCCTGGATGCAGATCAGAATCCCATGGGAAACGTTAAAAACTGATGTCTAGGCTGTAACCAGTTAACTCCGTTATCAGGGATGGGGTCAAGCATCCGTACTGGCTGTTTCTCTCCAGAGAGACACAGTGAGTCTTAATTGTTCTGAACTCAGTTAATGGGAAAGAGAAGGAAAAAGATGACATAACGCAGTTTCCAAGGAAGAGAAGTATGAACCTCCTTGAACTTTTTCCTCTGTGTGTTTCTCAGCTGGAAGTCAGGCACTGCCTATTTTTACACACAGATCTTGTCTTCCTTGGGGGTAAGAAGACAAAGAAAGCTTTTCAACAAGAACCCTGATGGCAGTTCTCACACGCCTTCAGAAATGAGACGGACACAGTCATTTAGACCCAGGAACGAAGTTAAAAGTCAGGAAACACGAGGCCTCCTCACATGTTCACAGATACTGAACAACTAGAGAGAAAACCTGTCATCACACAAGATTGGTCTTGAAGTCAGGTCTCAACATTTCAAATCCAAGGATCCTTTTCCATAAATAAAAGAATAGAATGTTTGCTCCTCAGAAGACACAGTGATGAAAAATTAGTGGAAAGAAAAACCCATTCTTGAATTCAAACCACCTCTACCTTCCCTCTTTTTTTCACCTCATTTACTTTTTTTGTGAGAACTTTCAAGTGCTACTCTTTTAGCAAATTGCAATTATATGATGCAGTGTTATCAACCATGGTCACCACTGATACTTGAGATGCTCTCCTCAGGAGACCCTATTTATGTTACAACTGAAAGTTTGTGTCTTTACCTATTTCTCCCTATTTCCCCCACACTTAGCCCCTGGCAACAAGTTATCAACTCTGTTTCTATGTGTGACTTTTTTTTTTTTTTTAAGATTCTGCTATAAGTAATACCATGCTGTGTTTGTCTTCCTGATTCATTTCATTAAGCATAATGCCGTCCAGGTTCATCCATGTGGTNAACAAGTTATCAACTCTGTTTCTATGTGTGACTTTTTTTTTTTTTTTTTTTAAGATTCTGCTATAAGTAATACCATGCTGTGTTTGTCTTCCTGATTCATTTCATTAAGCATAATGCCGTCCAGGTTCATCCATGTGGTTGCAAATGACAGGATTTCCTTCTATTTTAAAGCTGAATAATATACCAGTGAGTGTGTGAGTGTGTGTGTGTGTGTGTGTACTGTGTGCATCACATTCGCTTTATCCATTCATCTGCTGATGGAGAGACGGTTAGGTTTTTTCCGTTTTCCACACCTTGGCTGTTTTGGAGAATGCTGTAACTAGCATTAGCAACCTAGTCCAGAGGCTCCACTACAGCTGTCTCTTCAAGACGATGATCTTGCTTCCTCTGAGCATATACCTAGAAGAGGAATTGCTGGGTCATAAGGGAGTTCAGTACTCTGGCCACCTCATGCGAAGAGTTGACTCATTGGAAAAGACCCTGATGCTGGGAGCGATTGGGGGCAGGAGGAAAGGGGACGACAGAGGATGAGATGGCTGGATGGCATCACCAACTCGATGCACGTGAGTTTGAGAGAGCTCTGGGAGTTGGTGATGGACAGGGAGGCCTGGCGTGCTGTGATTCATGGGGTCACAAAGAGTCGGATACAACTGAGCAACNCCACCTCATGTGAAGAGTTGACTCACTGGAAAAGACCCTGATGCTGGGAGCGATTGGGGGCAGGAGGAGAAGGGGACAACAGAGGATGAGATGGCTGGATGGCATCACCAACTCGATGCACGTGAGCTTGAGAGAGCTCTGGGGGTTGGTGATGGACAGGGAGGCCTGGCGTGCTGTGATTCATGGGGTCACAAAGAGTCGGATACAACTGAGCGACTGAACTGAACTGAAGGGACTTCTGCTTTTAATTTCTTGAGGAACCTCTGTGCTCCATTCCAGAGGGCCTGCACCAGCATACCTTCCTACCAGCAGAGCTCCGGGCCTCTCTCTCCACACTCTTGCCAACCCGGGGCCCCCTGTGCCACGCAGCCGCCCCCACTAGCTACCGTCTTACACACGATGGTGCCTATGTGTCAGTGCACAGCTCTCTTCTTAAAAGCATGTGACCTGAGCCCTAGACAGGCTTATCCATCCTGAGTATCTGGGATGCTCTTTTTTAATGCCTGTTTGTTCACTTGGTGGCACCGAGTCTCGCCTGCAGCACGCGGGACCTCCGATCCCCCTTGCAGTGAGCGAGCTCTTTCAGTTTGGCCGGCAGAACCTTCAGGGGCAGCTTCTGGGATCTGGCTCCCTGAGCAGAGACAAACCCTGGCCGCCTGCATTAGGAGCTCAGAGTCTTAGTTTCTGAACCAGCGGGGAAGGCCCTGGAATAATCTTTTGACTGGCAACCAAGATCACTGTTGTCTGAATCTTTTTTCTCTGTGTTTGGAAGGAGTTGAGCTGTTTCTATACATTAAATCATAAAATATTATTTTAAGGAACATATTTTTGAGAGGATATTAAAAATGGAAACTCTTCCCATAATTATNCCTTCAGGGGCAGCTTCTGGGATCTGGCTCCCTGAGCAGAGACAAACCCTGGCCGCCTGCATTAGGAGCTCAGAGTCTTAGCTTCTGAACCAGCGGGGAAGGCCCTGGAATAATCTTTTGACTGGCAACCAAGATCACTGCTGTCTGAATCTTTTTTCTTTGTGTTTGGAAGGAGTTGAGCTGTTTCTATATATTAAATCATAAAATATTATTTTAAGGAACATATTTTTGAGAGGATATTAAAAATGGAAACTCTTCCCATAATTATGAGAAAAAAAAAAGTCCTCAGCAGCAAAATAGCCAAAGTTAATTAAATGTAGATTAATAGTGTTTTGGGGGCAAAATGTCATCTGGGGTAGAAATTTTAATTGGCTCCAAAAGAACATAAAATCAAAGATTCCTGCATGAGTTTTCCATTGTTGCCATAACAAATCACCACAAATATAGTGGCTTCAAGCAACACAGAATGTATTACCTTAGCTCTGTAAGTCACAAGTCTGATACTGGTCTCTTGGGCTAAAATCAAGGCATCAGGCAGCCCGTGTTTCCAGCTGTAGGCTTGGCTTCTTTGCCTTTTCCAGTTTTTAGAGGCTGCCTGCATGCTTGACTCAGGGGCCCCTTCTTGCATCTTCAAAGCCCACTGGTCAAGTCCCTCTCTGAGAGCATCGTTCTGACCTTCTCCTCTGCCTCCCTCTTCCACGTGTAAGGACCCATGTGATTACAGGATCTGCCGACCCAGAGAATCCAGGATAATCTCCCTATTTTAAGGTCAACTATTAGCAATCTTCGTTCTATTAGCAACTTTAATTTCCCTTGGCCGTGTGATGTAACATAGTCCATACACTCATGGATTCCAGGAATCAGGATGTGGTCTCTGGGAGGCACACTCTGTCTGTACGGTATTTGTTTGCGGTGGTGGGGGACAGCGAGTGGAGCTACACATCCAAAGCCCGTTCCTGTCTTCTCGTTTGAAGGGCTTCCCCACGATCTTGTTGTTCAGCTGCTCAGTCGTGTCTGACTCTTCGCAGCCCGATGCGCTGCAGCCCACCAGGCTTTCCTGTCCCTCACTAACTCCCAGAGTTTGCTCAAACTCATGTCCTTTGAGTCAGTGATGCTCCATTATCTGAATCTGGGTAAAAGACAGGACGCTGATTGCACCAGGGACACACCATCTCCCATCCATGTCAGCTAGAACATGGGCCAGTTTAGATGGACTCTGCCTCTCGGTGGATTGTTTCAGTTTTACAGGGATCATTCCGCATCATTCATGTGCCAGTCACAGCAGGGGCAGCCAGAAGTGTTGGCGGGTGGTGAACGCGGCGGCGGCAAAAACACTCAGGGCTGCTGGAGCTGAGTTTTGGAGGCTGTGCCTGAGATGTGGCCCCAGGAAGTCACCTAAGGAGAATGCATCTTTCCAGCCTGAATAATACTCATGTTTCTTCCTTATAGTGGTTATGAACTATATATGTACCAGATTTTCCAGGCTGTGAGATGCCCTGTATTCCTGTAATCCATCCCCTTTCTTCTTAAGTTAGCCATAGTCAGAATCTGAGGCGCATGACTAAGAATCTTCACTGATAAATATTATTTGGGGTCGTTACTGTTCACAGGCTAAGTCATGTCTGACCCTTTGTGACCTAGCTACTGAACAACCCAAAGGAATCTATATTAGTGAAGATTCTTAGCCTTAATTTCTAAAGGAAAAAAAATTCATTTCCCATGTCTTTCGATCTATAACACCACCTGACTTATAAATTAGGGGATTCTAGGAACACAAAATAAGCTGTCAGGATGACAGTAGGCCAAGTAGGAGCTAAGAGAAACTGATAAGCATGACCCTTTATGGGGGTGAGACAAGAGGTTGATATGGGGGTTTTGAGACAACGGTAGAACCAAGACTGAACTGGACTGATCTTCATAGCTAAAGAGGTGAATTTAGGATGCAATAAATTTTACCAGGAACCTGGAGGAGAAGGATCACTTAGGGGAAGATCTGCTTCTTGATAACTGTAGTTTGCAGAAGGGGCACTTCGTTTAGAAGCACAAGGAAGAGTCCAGCTACTCGGAGGAAGTGGCAGGTGAGTGTGAGATGGAGGCACTGCTTTAGAGCCTGCAGGGATCTAGACAGTTTCAACAAAACCAGGGAGGAGATGCATCTCATGGCATCAGCCAACGAGTTGGGGTTGCAGAAGCCTGTGGGCTTGCAGGGACCGGTCACAATCAGGTAGACGCCAGGTAGACTCATTAAGTCCGCTGAGTGACTGGTTCTATGCAGCTGCTGTTGTGAGACTTGGTGGGCCTTTTTGTTTGTTTATTCTGAGACTTTGTATGTATTTTTTGCTGGGACTTTGAAATTGCACAAAGCTGAACCCCAGATGGAAGGAGTTTATCATTTTGGCCAAGATTTAAGAAGTGAAAGTGTTAGTCACTCAGGCATGTGGACCAGGAATAGAACCATGTCTCCCGCATTGGCAGGCAGACTCTTGGCCACCGAACCACCAGGAAAGCCCTGAAATTCTTAATTCTTGATCAGACTTTGTTCCTCTTTTCTTGGTCGCGATTTATTTCTCAGGCTCTGCAAAGCAGTGGTGTTGCTGTTTTTTCCTGGCCCCTGGGATCCTCTGCCTTCTTTGGCATGGATTTTCCCTGGTGATGTTTTCAGGATATTCTGAAGGACACAATCACATCACAGAAAAGGGCACAATCCTCACTCGCGTTCCCAGTGGGATAGATGCACCTCGGTTATGTCGCTTGCTCTCCTGCTGTTTGTGGTTGTTACTTCCTGTATTTGTTCCCACACACCTTAAAAACATGAGTCAAAATGACTTTTTTAGGTGCTGGAAAGGTGGTGGGGGGAGGGTTGGTAAGAGGGCAGGTGGAGTAGTTTTGCCTTATTTCCTGTGTCAAATGTATTAACCTTAAATTTGATCCCAGGGCTTATGCTTCATATATGCCACATCTGTTCTTCAAGTATTTAATGTCTGCACCCCAGTGTGACAGAGGATGAGATGGTTAGATAGCATCGCAGACTCGATGGACACGAGTTTGAGCGAACTCCCGGAGACGGTGAAGGAGAGAAGAGCTTTACCTGCTGCAGCCCATGGGGTCGCGGATGCTCCCAGTACACGGGCTACGCTATCTTTATCACGATAACTCGCTTACTCGTTTTATCCTGGAAGGACTTCCTTCTCTATGCCAGCATCCTGCCTTTCATGGCTTCTGGATGATTCCTTGAAAGTAAATCTGTTGTTTATACAACAAGATGCATAGATTCTTATCAGGGATGAATGCACATCTCTCTCCCCCTGGCGTGTATGCACAGTGTACGCACAGGTACATATATCACTAATAATAAACAGATCACAAAACCAGGGGATAACCGTCCCTGATCACATGGAGTCTTGTAAGGGAGGGTGTTGATCTAGATTCTTGCCATCATCTTCACCTGGGCAGCAACCTTTTCCTGTAGAGGCCAGATAGTAAGTGCTCTCAGCTTTTCAGACCATATGATCACCGTAGCAGCAACTCAACTTTGCCATTGTCATGTGAACGCAGCCTTACAGCATGCTTACACGAACAGGTGTGTCTGTGTTATACAAATAGGTGGCAGGTTAGATTTGAGGTTGGCTGTGTGTTCAAGAATCTGCCTGCCAGTGCAGGAGATGTGGGTTTGATCCTGGGTCAGGAAGACCCCCTGGAGAAGGGAATGGCAGTCCATTCCAGCACTCTTGCCTGGAGAATCCTGTGGACGGAGGAGCCCGGCAGGCTGTAGCCCGTGGGGTTGCAAACAGCTGGATGCAGAGCACATCCTGGAGGTGAGCCGGATGGCGCGGCGCCTTTAGGCGAGAAAGGGCGAGTGCCCCATGTAAGTGCAGTCCCCAAGTCCCACTCCCTCAGACATAAATGAGTCTGGGAAGTTCCTCTGATTACTCAGTGTTCAGTACGTGTTGAATCTCCTCATCCAAGTCTCCTCAAGTAGAGAAAAGGCCACCTTGGCCTTGCTATTCAGAGTGAGCTCAGTGGACCAGTAACCCTGGAGCACCCGCTCGTTAGGAATGCCAGATCTGGGCCCCATCTGCAGCTCCTGCAGCATCATCTTTAGTTACAGACCACCAGGTGGGGACTTCCTTGGCGGTCCAGCAGTTAAAACTTTGCCTCCCAATGGAGGGGTTGCAGGTTCGATCCCTGGTCGGGGAGCTAGGATCCAGCGTGCCTCATGGACGAAACACCAAAACAGAAATAGCATTGTAATAGATGCAGTAAAAAACATAAAAAAACTTTTAACAAATAAAGCTCCCCAGGTTATTCATATGCACATTAAAGCTTAAGTGATGCTAGTCCAAATAATCCAAATTTCCAGCTATGTTCATCATAGACAAGGCAAAATAATATCAACAAATAAATGGGTTAACCAAAGAATGGACACATGAATCAGGATGAAATGGACACATGCTTTTGTGAATATATAAATGCAGGAATGAATAGATAATTTTCCCTCCGATAGATGGCCAAGTTTATAGAGGGACTCGTCTATTAAGTTTATTAAGATGAAGTGAAGCCTATTACGTGGAACTGTGATGACCTATACAAAGGGACAGTGAGACATTAATCGGACAGGCCATCTGGTGACTCCTTAGTGACAATGCATAGAATCCAGTGGCACGCTCTCAGGGAGGAGCTCTGACACTGGTGCGTATTTATCTGGCACAGAGTTTAAGATCCTCAGCCTTCGCTGGGAAAAGTGCACTTGAAGGACATTGGCTGGCCACTCCACCAGTTATTGTGTGTATGAGCGTTTCCGACTATTGTTTCTTCCGTGTGAATTGAAGAATGTTTTCCTGTGAGTGCCCTCTCTCTCTATCTCACTCACACTTACACATGTTCCAACAAATACATACAACTGAGCAGAACCCGGTATCCCCATCTGGGTGGATGACAGAAAAATCTGAGCTGAACAATGTGGTTGATTGAAAAATGTCAGTTTCAGGAGATGACATTTTTAGTCCTTTGGCATAAAATGTACATACGGTTCAGTTCAGAAATACCATGATCTCCAAAAACACATTTCTCCTGATATGAGTGTTTATAAGGCAAAGTTTAGTTCAGAGACAGAGATAAAACCACAGTACCTCTTTTCAAAGATAGTCAGCTTATGTTGATAGATTTGAGAACCACTGGATTAAAAGTGGACAAAGTGGCAAACAGTTAGTGTGATGTGAAGGAAGTTAGTCGTTCAGCTGTGTCCAGCTGGTTGTGACCCCGTGGACTGTAGCCCACCAGGTTCCTGTGTCCGTGGAATTTTCCAGACAAGAACGCTGGAGTGGGGGGCCATTCCCCTCTCTAGACTCTCTTCCTGACCCAGGGATTGAAGCCCAGTCTCCGGTATTTCAGGGAGATTCTTTACCGTCTGAGCCACCAGGAAAGCCTTTACTGTGATATGCCCAGCAGCAGAATGAAGAAACAGGTCATTTCAAAACTGACCTTGATCATATTAAGTAGTCAGGTGTATAACAGAGAGTATTTATTCAGGGGTTTTACACTGGAGCTATGGTTTAAATTTCATTCAGTCTGATAAATTGATTGAGTAGCAGTCTGATAAATCTCATTGACAGTTGGCTGAGGAAGGAACCCAGCTTCATAATACACTGAAATAATTCACGTTAGCAAATTCTCCAGGTTATTTTTAAGCCCAAGAGAATCCTGTAGGAATTGGAAAGCAGTAACCTGAAAACATGGATGGACATTTGTCATCAATAAGGGCTAAGGATGGAGACTGTATTTCAGTATGAAATGAGAATCATACATTTGAAATATAAGGTAAATGATGCATCTCAGAGCACCTGTTTTAAATGAAGGTACTGCTTTTATAGCTATGGAAAATATCAGATTTTTAACCAAAAATATTAGGTAAATTGAACACACTGCTAGTCTTTCGAAATTATACCAAGCACAATAAAACATTTATAAAAAGACAGAGTTGGTAATTCAAACTACAACAAGTAAAATCTATAAATATGATAAGCATTTGAGATATCAAAACTATTCAAAATTAAATTTAAATAACTTTAAAATTAATTTGCCCTCTTCAAATTAACCACATTTAAAATTTACCTCTGATCAATGCTAAAAAAGGGTATAATAAAGCTGTCAGAGTTATTTAATTCTGCTAACACTGTAAACTGATTTAGCCATTTAAGAAATGTATTTTGAA
>SJYW01046041.1:15293-27441 GCA_006410735.1 Raphicerus campestris | reverse complement strand
AAAAAAAAAAAAAAGGTAGTTATCCCTGACTCATGAATTTGGTCATTATTCCTTAATCATAGCCTTAATTATATATTATTGTCCCTTAATTACTACATCATAATTCCTTAATAATAGACAACTTAGGTGTGAGCAGTAGTGTATATATATCCCTTTGTGTGTATGCTCGGTCGTATCTGACTCTTTGTGACCCTATGGACTTGTAGCCCACCAGGCTCCTCTGTCCATGGAATTCTCCGGGCAAGAATACTGGAGTGGGCTGCCGTTTCCTCCTCCAGGGCATCTTCCCAACCCAGGGATCAAACCTGCGTCTCTCGTGTCTCCTGCACTGACAGGTGGATTCTTGACCGCTGTGCCACCTGGGAGCACATGTCCCCGCAAGTGACTTTATAAAGAAAGTGTAGTTTAAGTTGCTTTTGGAAATGGAGATCAGTTTCTACATTGTTCACAATCACGATCCTACACAAACTGCTTTGAAAAGATAAGCCAGGAAAGCACAGTTAAACTGCGTCTCTCTGGGCCCCACGGGTGGCCCATGCATCATGGAACCTCGCCTGCCTGTTTCTGTGGAGCTGCTGAGTTATGGCAGCGTTCGGGTGGGTGCCTACCGGGAGCAGCAGAGCCTCCCACTCCACGTCATCGTTATGGCTCTCTACAGGCTGTAGCCATCAGGTGGTCTGCCTCTGCCGTCCCCTGGGGTAGAGTGGTGTATTTATCATACACATTTATCTCATCTCTGGTGGTTCATTTCCTTTCCTATCCATGGAGAACTTCCTTTCTGCCGTCTGCATCACGTTGACGAGTCTCTCCATTCAACTGCCTGAAATGTATTATCATGGAATGCAATCTACATGGAGAATCTAGAGGGAAGCGTTTCTAGCTATAAATGTCTCCAAGAAAATGTCCTCAGCAGTCAAGGAGAACAATTGTAATCTGTATCTCATAGGATGAGAGATCTGGGACAGGATTTAGAAGAGGGAAAAAAAAAATCTGATATCATAATAACAGTAATGTCCGTGTGGAAAAATGAGAAGCATATCCTAACATTAGGAAGAAAAGATAAAATGGACTAAAGCAAGCAAGCTTTCAAGCAGCAATGGGCTGGGAGCTGCCTTCTCAGTGGGGGTCCTGATCTAGGGAATTAAAAAGTATCTTTGTTTTGTCCCTTTTGAATAATCCCTGGGTGAGTAGACTTGATCATTTCCATTTTAAAACAAGGGAGACAAGCCAAAGAGTCTTAACACTAAATCCAAGACCACAGAGGGAATCAGGTTCGCAGTGGGAGTTTTCATTCTGTTCTCTTTCGTACAGACAATAAAAGCATTAGTCCTAATAACACTCAACCTGATGTGGCCTGGCGCTCCCAGGTGGCCCTGGCGGTGCAGAACCTGCCCGCAATAAAGGAGAAGCGAGTTCATCCCTTGGGTGGGGAAGAGCGCCTGGAGGAGGAAATGGCAGCCCACTCCAGTCTTCTTGCCTGGAAAATCCCATGGACAGAGCAGCCTGGTGGGCTACAGGCCATGGGGTTGTAAAGAGTCAGACATGACTTAGCAAATAAACAACAGCAATGCAATTGCTAAAGACCTACCTACACTGTTTCAAACCCTGGAAACATCACAGGCAGAGTGGGTCTTAACATCTTGGTGTCATGGGTGACCAAACTAGGGGTCAGAGAGGGTGCACAGCTGTTCAGGGACTGATCTGGGCTTCCTTCCAGGCCTGTCTGAGCCCTGCCTTGCACATCCTTTCCCCGTTATATTATTGCTATTTTCACTCTGAAAGCAACTGAAGAACTCTTTTAAGAGTGGGGGAAGAGTGCCCTGACCTAGAGGAGGGGGCTGGGGAAAGTGGGAGGGAGGGGATAGATATTTACCCGTGTAGCCGATTCACTTGGGTGCACAGCAGAAACTCACAAGATGTGTATAAGAGACAGCTAATGTACCAGGAGGCTGAGAGCAGAAACGTCTTCACTTCTTTTTTTAATATCAAAAATAATTTTAATTATTTAGCTTTTAATTGGAGTATAACTGCTTTCAATGCTGTGTGAGTTTCTGCTGTGCACCCAAGTGAATCGGCTACACGGGTAAATATCTATCCCCTCCCTCCCACTTTCCCCAGCCCCCTCCTCTAGGTCAGGGCACTCTTCCCCCACTCTTAAAAGAGTTCNAACTGGTTTAATAATATAACCAAGCAACGTACCTTTAGAGACAGCATCTCATGGAAGAAACGCCCTAAGTGGGACCCAAAGGAAGAACTCCAACTTTCTTACAGTTATTTCATGAACATTCTTTTTACTTTGGTAGGTTCTTGTCAATGAAAGTACTTGTGATCATGATGGTGATGATGTTGAAACTTTACATTTCTATCCAATGCCAAACAACTAAAGCCTTTGAAACCAGCACTGCTGCGAATGAAATCTCACAGTGTTTGGATGGAAAACATGTCTAGAAGTCTACTTTGGTTAAATAAAAATAGAACCAGTGAGTAGTCAGTGATAAATATACTGAAATGTGAAATAAGATGAAAAACTCAAAAGCGTGCATGGTGTCATTTATGCCAAAAAAAAAAAGTATGAGTGAATGAGTTCATTTTTAACATTTCTCAACAATCATATTTTTGTGCACAAGTTGACATGGTTTTATATTTATCGTCACTTTGTGAGCACAGCCCAAGAAAGTGATGTATGGTGGTGCGGTCAACTCTAGGAAACTGTTTATCTCTGAGAAACTGTGGCTCCATCCTAAGCTAAGCATTGTTTGAATGTTGGCATTTTTTAAGGATCTTGTGTGTTTTGAAGTCATGTTTCATCCTCTGCCAGAGAGCAGGACTGCTGTTATTTCATTCAGTTCTCCTTCCATAATTTCAGAGAAACTTGAAAATAAAAAGGGTAATTAATTTCTGATGTCTTGCAAATGATTGACATAGTACAGGAAAAAAAGAAAGTACGTTTTTTTCCGAGTTTAGAGACCTGAGATGAGATTTCGGAACCAAACGTGCTTGCACACAGCTTTTTAGTGGAGCGCCTTGCTCTTACATGGTCCTTTTTCCATTCACCATTCCAGGACTTTTCCCCAAAAATATCCTGTGAGGTCCACATGGTAGCCAGCATTCTGCCTTTGGTTGATGAGTCTGTACTTTTCCTAATCCAACACTTGTCTTGAAAGAGAAACACAGAAGGTGTATTGCAATTAATAGTAATGGGGGTATCCTGCCATTTTCCAAAAAATGGAAAATTTGCCTGTTATTCTTTTTCATCCCTTTTGAAAGAAAAACAATCAAAACCAAGGAAGGAAAAGAGGCCCAGGAACCAGAATATGGAACTGCTGCCAGACCGTTTCACGGCTTCCATCCTGGTGTGTCATTGTTTTTATGCCATTTAAGTGTATTTAGTAATAATAATCAACGACTTCAAAAGTATGACAGTCTTGCAGAATAGATGTTTCTATAGCCAAAGCATGACTTTCTCTTTTTCACTCGGTAAGTTTGCTTCCCGTCTGCTGCTGCCCTTCACTCGTGAGCAGCGTTCTTTTCTTTACCTTTTTATTTTGTATTGAGGTTTAGCCAGCTAACAGTGCTGTGATAGCTTCAGGTGGGCAGCAAAGAGACTCAGCCATCCACACACACACACGTGTCCATTCTCCCCCAAACTCCCCGCCCACCCAGGCTGCCACAGAACACTGGGCGGGGCCCCGTGTGTCAGCAGAGCTCTGGTGTGCGGAGTCTCCTGACTGGTTGGATTTGCACCCACTGCCGGTCTGCCCTGACTTCCCTTACGCCTGCATCGTTTTCCTGCTGTTCCTTTTTCCTCTGTCTTTTCTAAGAATCGAGTTGTTGATAGTTAACACTGCACCCAGCTTAGAAACTCAGAGGGAAAAGATCAGCAACTCCTTTGCCTGCTCTGGAGCCAGAATAGGTTAATTCCACCGCAGTCTCCTTGGAGGATTCTGACTCCTACCTTCGGAATGTCAAGGAAGCTCCTTGTCCCCTGACTATCTGATGTGAGCTTGAGCTTGAACTTGCTCAGCACCTAACATGAGTCTAATAGGATGTGAGCAACCGAGCGAGTGCTCAGTTGTGTCCAAAGCTTGGTGACCCGTGGACTGCCGCCCACCAGGCCCCTCTGTCCGTGGGATTCTCCAGGCAAGAACCCTGGAGTGGGCTGCCGTTTCTTCCTCCAGAAGATCTTCTCAACTGAGGGATCAAACCCATGTCTCTTGGGTCTTGTGCATTGGCAGGCGTTTTCTTTACCACTGTGCCACCTGAGAAGCCCGAAAGCAACTGAAGGTGGTGCCAAATCATTTGATGACGCCCTTACCCTCAAGACATCATTAAGTCAAGACTAATAATATGATTATTAAAGAAAAAGGAGGAGGGAGAGAAGGAGTGGGAGGGGACGGGAAGGGAAAGAAATTGGATTCTAGTCTCAGAGTGAGTTTTAGGAGAGAGAATCCCTGAGGTCTCTGATGCTCAAGGGGAAGGTGAAGGTGAAGTCGTTCAGTCGTGTCCAGCTCTTTGTGACCCCGTGGACTGTAGCCTACTAGGCTTCTCCGTCCATGGGATTCTCCAGGCAAGAATACTGGAGTGAACTGCTGTTTCTTTCTCCAGGGGATCTTCCCGACCCAGGGATCGAACCCAGGTCTCCTGCATTGGAGGCAGACGCTTTAACCTCTGAGACACNTAGAGTGAATTGCCGTTTCTTTCTCCAGGGGATCTTCCCGACCCAGGGATCGAACCCAGGTCTCCTGCATTGGAGGCAGACGCTTTAACTTCTGAGACACCAGGGAAGCCCATTCTGATGCTCAAGGAGGTCTTCAATCACTAGGGGAGACGCCAACATGACATCTAAGAAAGGATGAGATTTTCAAATGCACTAAAGAGGAATCTTATTGGTTTTGGAGTTCGGGTATCAGCTCTTTCTTCTGTACATTCTTTCCGCAATCATTTATTCANACCAGGGAAGCCCATTCTGATGCTCAAGGAGGTCTTCAATCACTAGGGGAGACGCCAGCATGACATCTAAGAAAGGATGAGATTTTCAAATGCACTAAAGAGGAATCTTATTGGTTTTGGAGTTCGGGTATCAGCTCTTTCTTCTGTACATTCTTTCCGCAATCATTTATTCAGTTGTCCTACATGATATTTTACTAAGGCCAGACAGACAAGAGGACCAGCACAGTAAGTCCTTACCTGAGGGGAACAACAGTATAAAATCTTTTTGAGACTACAGTGGAAAATTATACTGATGCAGCTGTGTACCAGATCCAACAGAGCAGGAAGATTTCTGACAGCACAGTGATAGCGGAGAAAACAACAAAGATGTCACAGGGAGATGACAGTGAACGTCAGAGCTGGGGGAGGGGAGGCAACAGAAACGATGTGGATTTTATTGTACTTTTTTCTGGCTGTGCCCTATAGCACACTAGAGATCTTAGTTCTCTAACCAGGGATTGAACGCCAGTTCCCTGCGGTGGAAGCAGGGATTCTTATCCACTGGACATCCCCAGGAAAGTCCCTGAAACTAAGTTGATTTTAAATGCAAATTAGAGAACTGAAACCAAGTCAAAACTACAACGAGCTATCACCTCACCTGGTCAGAATGGCCACCACCAAAAAGATGCATAAATAATGAATGTTGGAGAGGGTGTGCAGAAACAGGAGCCTCCTGCGCTGTTGGCGGGGTTCAAAGTGGCACAGCTACTGTGGAGAACAGCATGGAAGGTCCTTAAAACCTGAAAACGGAGCTGCCCTGTAACCCAGCAATCCCACTCCTGGGCATCCTGGGCATGCACTCAGAGAGAACCATAATCCAAACAGATACACGCACCCCAGTGGTCACTGCAGGACCATTCACAACAGCCAGCACCTGGGAGCAACCCAAGTATCTGTGGACAGAGGAACGGATAAAGAAGACGTGGTACCTGTGTGGCATGGGCTATTGCTATGCCGTAACAGGGAACGGAACTGAGTCATGGAGATGCGGCTGAGCCCAGAGTCCATCATACAGAGTGAAGTCAGAGAGAGAAAAATAAACACATATTAATGTGTGTGTGTGGAATCTAGAAAAATTTGTATAGACGATCTTCTTTGCAAAGCAGAAATAGAGACACAGACATAGAGAACAAGTGTATGGAAGGGAGGGTAGGGTGAACTGAGAGACTGGGATTGATACATACACACACATGTGTATATAATACTGGTGATGCTATGGATAAACCGGGTCACTGATGAGAATACACTGCGTAGGGCAGGGGACTCTACTAGATGCCCTGCGGTGACCTGAATGGGAAGGAAATCCAAAAAGGTGGGGAGACATACATATATACACACGTGTGGCTGATTCACTTTGCCATCGGAGAAGGCAATGGCAACCCACTCCGGTGTTCCTGCCTGGAGAATCCCAGGGACGGGGGAGCCTGGTGCGCTGCCGTCTGTGGGGTCGCACAGAGTCGGACACGGCTGAGTGATGCAGCAGCCGCAGCAGCAACTAACGCGACCTGGTAAGGCAACTATCGGGCTGTGCGGCGTCACTCCAGTCACGCCCAGCGCTGGGACCCCATGCACTGCAGCCCGCCAGGCTGCTCCGTCCCTGGGAGTCCCCAGGCAGGAACACCGGAGTGGGTTGCCATGTCCTTCTCCAGGGGATCTTCCCGACCCAGGGATCGAAACTGTGTCTCATTAGTATCCGGCATTGCAGGCAGGTTCTTGACCCTAGCACAACCTTGGAAGCGAAAAAATGCTCCAGTAAGAAATGAACCAAAGCCACAAGGCATAACTCAGGGAGAGCCAAGGATAATGAGGAAATCCTCCAAAGGTTTATTCTGGAGGCAGTAATAAGGTCTTGATGCAGGTGGACGATGCTGCTTACAGTCAAATATTCAGAGATTTACCCTGAGAAGATACTTTACAGAAAACACATTCATGTCTGCTCTGATTAATGGAAGTGTTGCAGAGTCCAGGCTCACTCTGCTCACTGCATGTGTGTGTCTGACTCTGTGTGACCCCAAGGACTGCAGCCCACCAGGCTCCTCTGTCCATGGGATTCTCCAGCAAGAATCCTGGAGTGGGCTGCCATGCCGTCCCCCAGGGGCTCTTCCCGACCGAGGGATCAAACCCACATCTCTTATGTCTCCTGCACTGGCCACTCGCTGCACGAGAGGCTGATAAACCCAAGAGACGAGGTGTTTGAGGCAGGGAATACAGCTTTATTCAGCAAGCTAGCTGACCAAGAGGATGGCAGGCTAATGTCTCGTAAGAAGCACATTGTCCGGGCCTGGATGCCAGATTCTTTCACGGATCAGAGATGGAGGGAGGTGAGGAAACCAAGTAAAAGGACGACTGAATTCTTGCAAGTATCCCCTCGGATGACAAGCCTCAGGCAGGGGGGCAGGAGGTGTATTAATTTCTTTCTTCCTGCAATCTACAGGTGGACAGGGATCTGAACAAAGGCACTTCAGTTGAACAGTCAGGCTGGAGGGCAGGATTCTCTGAGGCAGGCCGTTATGTATGAGGAAAATAACAAGAGCGATGGAAAGCAAGTCGAAGAAATAGTCCCAACGTGGAGTCAGAATTGACTCCTCCCTGCAACCCGAGGTAGCCACAGCTCCCAGCCCTCTGCTTCCAGACACCAGGTACTTACTACCCGGAGCACACTTACGTTTACCAGCCAGTGAAATCATCCTGACAGTGTAAGCCTGACGCTGTCTCTGCCAACCCTTTTTCTGAAGGAGGACCCTGCGGCCAGGAGCCGCTGAGCCTCTCTTTTAAGGATGTCCAGCTGTGAAGTCTGAGAGCCAGACCGTGGATGCAGGATGCTGGGTCTTCAGTGCTCAGTGGTTCTGCCCCAGTTCCTCAGACTTGAACCCAGAGAAGAGAGAAGGTGAAAGAGGAAAGAAGACAGTGTTGGTTCCCAAACCGGCCCCTGAACCCAGAGGGCCGGGAGGCAGGGAAAGAAAGAGACAGCCCCTCCAGACTGGGAGGTGGCAGGGTGAAGAAGCGGGGACTCAACCTGCAAGGCTTGTCCTCAGTGCAAGGTTGGGGGGACCGTCACACCTGCCCGCCTGAATCTGAAAGCTTCCCTAGGAACCTTAACAGGATCTGGGCATGTTTTCGGTCCAAAAGGCAGTCCCATATTGCTTGCTCAGGCCTGCAAGGGCTCCTACTTTGGGGAAGGCAGGCAGCAGGTCTGTTTCAAGGCTGGGGAGCAAGGGGAGTCTCCATCACCGGGTCCAGCTCCAGGGTCGCCAAGAGGTCACAGCCTCCCTCTCGGTAATTCTGTTAACACAGAGCTCTGAGCCTCCTGGCAGACCCAGAAAAATAGAGGTGGTGTTTCAAAGTGCAGCCGTGCTTGAAGAAGGCACTCTTGCACTTTTGCGTGGTCTCTGCAGACTTGAAATGGAGATTTTCCCTGGTTCCAAATACAATTTCTTTCGACCTGCTGTTTCCTTGAAAAGCAAGAAATGCTGTGTTCAGAGTTCCCTGTGCTATACAGGAGGAACTTGTTGGTTATCCATTTTAAATATGGCAGTGTATGTGTGTGTGTGTGTGTGTGTGTGTGTGTGTGTGTGTGTGTGTGTGATATATATATATATATATCTTCCAGCTCCACTCAGACTAGATATTCTCAAGATGCAAATCTTCTCCACCAGGCAGGTCCAAATAGAGCATCTGGCATGACTATGAACAGCTTCCACTGGGGTTGGAGTAAAAAAAGGAAGATCTAGGTATTTTGAGTAATTCAGTTATCTAAATTCCCTGATCACAGTGGGAAGCTTTGCTTCTGTCATCACAATACAAGAAAAATCCAACAGAAACTTGACTGTCACAGACATTTCTACACGTGTCCGCCCTTGGTTACTGGAAATGACTCCCATCATGCGTTTGGAGATCCTCACTTTATGCATTGTCAAATGTCAGAATGCTTTCAGATGAAAGGTTTCTGTGTCGCTCCTGGTGTATATAAAACAAAACTGGAGACGGCTTCCCCCTCTTTTTCGTTTCAGCCAGATGAGATTTAACGCTTAGAGGAAAAAAGCAATTACATTTATACAGTGTCATGTTTGGCTGAAAGTTTCACCTCAAAATAGAGTTGAGATTTTGAGACTGATGGTGCTTGTATTCTCCCACAGTATAATTGTTACCTGGGTTCTAGAAGCCAAACAGTCTGAGAATGGCATTTATATCAAACTTTTTACAAAGCTGGAGTCTGTTTCCTCTCCTTCATATGAACCTCACTGGTAAGTCCCACNGTCCCTGGGTGGGGAAGGTCCCCTGGAGGAGGACGTGGCCACCGACTGCAGAGTCCTTGCCTGAAAAATCCCATGGACAGAGGAGCCTGGAGGGCTGCAGTCCACGGGGTCGCAAAGAGTTGCACCCTGAGTAACTAGCACACTTTTTTCCCCCACTTTCAATAACAATAACAAAGGAAAGAAAGATTTCAGGATCCAAAAACTGAAAACATTTCAGGCAGAGTACGTCTCTCAGAGATTCGTAAGCACACTGAGAACCTCAAAGATCGTGAGGAAAAAGCCCGCTCTTCTTTAGTTGAGGTAGACTCTGCACTTTCAGAGAGATATGGAATGGGATTTGGGTAAACCCTGGGAGAACAGAAATTAAGTGACCCATAGACGACTCAAACCTAGCTTTGTCCCGTTCAATCACGCAATCTGATTCTACCCACAGCTCAGTTTTCTTTGAACACAAGAGATAATACCTCCCCCATTAATGTTGTTGGAAAGATCAGCAACCAAAGTCATGTTGGTTTATTTTATGCTTTTATCCACTTATAGTATCTCATAGCTGGGATGTTGATAATACTTATAACGTTTTTCTAAGAAGTTTGGCCCCAAATAACTGATGTATGTGAAAGCATCTTGGAAAAAAAAATACTGCTTAAATGGAAGATTGAATTTATAGCTTGATTTTTTTTCTCATTTATTGATGGTAATTTTTTGGAAATTAATACATTTTTTAGTTTGGGGTAATACAAAGTAAAAAAAAAATCAGCCTCTGCCTCCATTCCAGTTCTGTATAAACCGGATGCCACTTCTGAGATTAATGCTTTTACTCTGCCAAAAATGTTTATAGAAGTGGGGACTTGCACTGTGTTCTTTTTTTATTGCCATGTACCCTTCAAAGCGTAGAGAAAAGGAACGGCTTCTATGGAATCTCCATTTCTACCCCACATGTTTCTTTTGTACTTTGCACTTCGTCAAGGAGTCTGTGTGTGTGTGTGCACGCGTGAGCACACATGCCTTAGTTGCTCAATCCTGTCCAATTCTTTGTGACCACATGGACTGTAGCCCACGAGGCTCCTTTATCCATAGGATTCTTCAGGCCAGAATTCCCTTCGCTAAGGGCTCTTCCTGACCCAGAACCCAGGTCTCTTGCATTTCTTTCCCATCTGAGCCACCAGGGAAACCCTAAGGATGTGTAACAGACTATTTATTTCAGACTAGGAGACACAGCTACATGTCTACTAGTTGAGGCACATTGAAGTACATAATGAGAACATTATTATTACTTCCCTGGAAAATGAAATTATATACCCACATGAATGAGATACTGCAACTATTTGCTTCTCTCTATCACCCCATCTAGCAAACGTTATCATTATACCAAGAGTCTACAATTGGTCTGTAAAAGGAGATGCTTCATCATATCTTCAACTGAACATTAAATCCAAAAAATGGCTATCTTATTCAGAAAATAATCTGACTCATAGCAAGTGGACTGAAATTAAAACACAGTGAATATTACTAAGGAATCTGACAAGCCAACAAACTAAATTTCAAACACATTAACACACACTGGTTCATCTGCAGATATAACTCATTTATTTAAGAGAACACACTGTCTAATTTTATTTGTTGTTTAACACATTCTTTTGAAACCAAATGCAAGTCTCTACTTCTTCTGAAAATATGAAGATATTAGTGAAACCACACATACACATATACACACTGCACACATCTATTTAACAAGTCCAAACAGTATAATTCAAAAGAAAAGATGTTTAAAAGGCAGTGTCGATGGCCTACACAATCGAATTTTCCAGTGCAGTTTTTAATTCTGTGGCTTGCTTTGTACATTTGGAAGTGAATTTTTAACTAAAATTTTTCTGAATATTTACTGTAGTTCTATAGAGATCAAACAGGCTCTGCCACACACAAACCCACAAAAATAACATTCCACTTTCCAAAACTTTTTCTATAGTATATGCAAAGAATGACTTATTACTTGTCACGTTAAAAACACACACACACGTTTCCTTTAATGCTGGGCACTTCATGGAGCTCTGTCTGTAACATACTGCGTGTCCATATGTAGACAATGTGTAAAATAGACTCTGGACATTTTGCCATGGCTTGCAGTGTGTGTTGCTGTTTCATGCCAACTTTCCATTTTCGTTACCAAAGAAGTTGTCTAAATTGTTAATGCAGAATATTTTAAACACAGACTGTCATCCAAACTTATTTTTTTTCTACTATACGTTTTAAGGAGAAAAGGTCAGAGTACTCCAATCAATTGACCCTTGTTCTAATTTTTGCACCAAGGAGCTCAAAACTGGGTTGTTTGGCCATTTTCCATTTGTTCTCAGTGAAATTAGCCATAGGTTTTTCTGAGTGAATTTATAATCCAAATTAGAATAAAGAGAGGGAAAAAAAAGATTATGGAAGACAGTAGCTGTCGCAGTGTTCTGTCTGTGAGGGGCCCATTTGAACACCTGGAAATTGAATTGGAAAGACTCTCAAGGAAAACAGAAGCAAATCCTTAACCCTTTCCATCTCATAGGTAGGAACAAATAGTAACCTGGGGTTGGTGACCGAGAACCGTTTTAAGGAATAAGAACTGTTTTTCGAAGACACAGCTGATATCGTCTTTCCAGAGTAGAATACTGGCCTTGCAGAAGTGATGGGCAAATTGCTAAACATGGATTTTTCACCACTTGCTGCCATTTCAAATGAGATGATACGTTTCCAAAGAGTCTTCCATGGAAAGAAAAAGGACGTTAGTGAAAGTAAGAATTTCCATGTGTTTATGAACGAAAACATGTTTTTTTACAAGAAGGCCTGGTAAAATTCCCCCTCCTCACCAAAAAAAAACCCCAAAAAACAACAACAATTTTTCAAAAGATGAAAGGTTAAAATAG
>SJYW01046038.1:0-16602 GCA_006410735.1 Raphicerus campestris | reverse complement strand
ACCTAGGATTGCTTGACTTTTTAGTATTAGGTTGTTCCCCAATATATGAAGGAAGAACTTTTCAGAAAAAGAACTTGCTCTGTTTGAGGGAGATATACAGGAAAATTATGTTAGTTTCTATTATTCAAAGTTAGTAACGTTTCTAATAGATCTGCAATCACTGCCCCGCTATTGAAAATGTAGGGACTGGTAGAGATCAGACATTGGCTTTATTTCCTGTGCTATTCGGAACGGCAGACTGCAAAGTATGCTTTGCTCGGATCATTTGCTCTGTGAAACCTTTCCTCACTTCTCTCTGTGCTTCCCGTGTGTTAACTCATGTAAGTGTGTTTTTCTCATTAAACCATAGCTTCCTGGGAGCAGGATGGTACTTTTCTTTATCCCTACACTACTGGCTGTTGGAAGAATGAATCAATAGTTTGTTTTTCGGAGGTACCTGCACTACCAACAAGCTCAATCTTCTGGCAGCAGACTAGAAATTTTAAAAACTTTACTGAGCACCTAATACACGCCAGGCAGAGTGGACAAACCATCAGTGAAAAAATAGACCATCTGAACTAGGGCATTTTGGCCATAGAGCTCCAAGAGCACCAGTCACACCAGTGCCGCCTGGGAGTATGCCCCACAGCCCTCTGGTGTGCTTCTTTGCTCAGACTGNATCAGTGAAAAAATAGACCATCTGAACTAGGGCATTTTGGCCATAGAGCTCCAAGAGCACCAGTCACACCAGTGCCGCCTGGGAGTATGCCCCACAGCCCTCTGGTGTGCTTCTTTGCTCAGACTGTCACAAGTCATAGGATTCCACATACCCACAGAAACCAGCGCACTGTGTCTACACAGGCAACGTGAAGGCTGAGCATATGCTGATATTACCCCATCCTATCTATAGATTCAGGACTGTTGAACATCATGAAGTTTAGCGAAGGCACAGCGGCGGGCAGGAGGATGTGTCTTTTCGGAGGATGTGTCTTTTCAGAGGATCGTCCTGTTAAACACCCCACTNTGTCACAAGTCATAGGATTCCACATACCCACAGAAACCAGCGCACTGTGTCTACACAGGCAACGTGAAGGCTGAGCATATGTTGATATTACCCCATCCCATCTATAGATTCAGGACTGTTGAACATCATGAAGTTTAGCGAAGGCACAGCGGCGGGCAGGAGGATGTGTCTTTTCAGAGGATCGTCCTGTTAAACACCCCACCCCAAGCCAATGCACTGTCATCTCAGGCAGGAAAATTCTGTAACTNGGGTGACAGAGGATGAGATGGTTGGATGGCATCACTGACTCAATGGACATGGGTTTGAGTAAATTCTGAGATTTGTTGATGGACAGGGAGGCTTGGTGTACTGCAGTTCATGGGGTCGCAAAGAGTTGGACACAACTGAACAACTGAACTGAACATCATTTTAGGATAAAAGTGTCACCAAAGATGACAAGTAATGTTCTCAAGACCACTCAGCTAATAAACGTACACCTAGGATTGCTTGACTTTTTAGTATTAGGTTGTTCCCCAATATATGAAGGAAGAACTTTTCAGAAAAAGAACTTGCTCTGTTTGAGGGAGATATACAGGAAAATTATGTTAGTTTCTATTATTCAAAGTTAGTAACGTTTCTAATAGATCTGCAATCACTGCCCCCCTATTGAAAATGTCGGGACTGGTAGAGATCAGACATTGGCTTTATTTCCTGTGCTATTCGGAACGGCAGACTGCAAAGTATGCTTTGCTCGGATCATTTGCTCTGTGAAACCTTTCCTCACTTCTCTCTGTGCTTCCCGTGTGTTAACTCATGTAAGTGTGTTTTTCTCATTAAACCATAGCTTCCTGGGAGCAGGATGGTACTTTTCTTTATCCCTACACTACTGGCTGTTGGAAGAATGAATCAATAGTTTGTTTTTCGGAGGTACCTGCACTACCAACAAGCTCAATCTTCTGGCAGCAGACTAGAAATTTTAAAAACTTTACTGAGCACCTAATACACGCCAGGCAGAGTGGACAAACCATCAGTGAAAAAATAGACCATCTGAACTAGGGCATTTTGGCCATAGAGCTCCAAGAGCACCAGTCACACCAGTGCCGCCTGGGAGTATGCCCCACAGCCCTCTGGTGTGCTTCTTTGCTCAGACTGTCACAAGTCATAGGATTCCACATACCCACAGAAACCAGCGCACTGTGTCTACACAGGCAACGTGAAGGCTGAGCATATGTTGATATTACCCCATCCCATCTATAGATTCAGGACTGTTGAACATCATGAAGTTTAGCGAAGGCACAGCGGCGGGCAGGAGGATGTGTCTTTTCAGAGGATCGTCCTGTTAAACACCCCACCCCAAGCCAATGCACTGTCATCTCAGGCAGGAAAATTCTGTAACTCCCTGACACTTTGAACTTGCAGCTGTCGTATGTCTTCTTATTTCTCTCTGCTGTTCTAGAAAGGAGAGGACACGGCCCCCACGTCCACCGTGATGTGAGCCAGACGCCGGAGCCTGTGCACCTCCTGGCCCCTCCTGTCGCTTCTCTTTTGTTTGCGGTTCCTCCCAATAATCTTTCATAAAATGTCTGAACATCGTAGGAGGTTTCTCGTGGATCCATATACTCGTGCTTTCAAAATAACATTTCATCTCCCTGACTCACAGGCAGAGTGGAAAAAAAAAACCACACACCAAAACAAACCCCTACACATTCGAAATAATCCACAAGGAAAGCCTGCGTTGGAAATCATATTGCCATATAATTATCCTGTTTACAATCTCTCGTACATCTTTTCTCATAGAAAAATGCAGGTTTGGAAACAAAGCAGGAAAAAGATGCCAGAAAACCCTGGCAAGGCTCTGACCACTGCCTGCTTAGGAGTGGCCGCGGAGGGAGAGAAATGTGTTTGCAATTAAGGCTGCCCAGAGCAGGTCCGATTACATCTGCACACAGCCAAGCTGAAGAGATTTCCAGAGTGAACTTGTCGTGTGGGCCTAAGTGGATACAAGGCAACACCGGCTGGAGCCATTACAAGGAAATAAATGGGGCCTCCACCTCCTGGAGTCCTGTTACCCAGAACTGGGCTCACTCCTGCCTCTTGAATGGAGAGGAACAAAATCACCATCATGTCAGGCCCTCTTATGTTATACTTCACAAGGTTTTCATGCGCTTTACAGCTCCAGACAAAAAGGGCAGAAATGAGAGTGTTGTGAAGTGGTTTCCATCTTGGTGTGATTGACAGAAAGACCAGGGGACCTTAAAGGATGCCAGCAAAACTCTGAAATAGCCAAAGCCTCACCACGACCCAACCCTGCTTCTGGGAGCAACATCTGTGCTGTGCTTCCAGACCCTAAAGGCGATTCTTTACTCCCCAGCTAGCTGGATGACAACTAGCTCAGTCCATTCTCAGGGGCAAAGTTCTCTGGAAAGAATCAAACACTATCAGGGTTTCTCTTTCTTGCCACAATTTCCTGATACAAAATGCCGCAGCAATCCTACTGCCACTCCCTCAGGTAAACGACAAACATACACAGCTTTGAGCTTCTCATGGTGATAGATCTGTCGGCTTTCGGTTTCATTCTGAGTGTACACGTGTGTGAGTGTGCGCATGTCTGTATGTTGCATCCCACATATTCTTCATGAGACAGAAGATAGGGTCTTACAGTCATTCAAAAGTGTAACCATTCCATTTCCCTGACCATGCCCTTCCTCTGTGCCTTTTCAAATGGTTTTTAAACCTTTTTCACCAATCACAAGTTGTACCCATGTCTCAGGTCTCCTGCATCGGCAGGTGGATTCTTTACCACTTGCACCACCTGGGAAGCCCTGTAATAATGCTACTTTCTATGAAATCTTTACTTAGCGATTCCTAAAGCCTTTTAAGAGGCAGTTTAAAGATATAATTTCACACACACACACACACACACACACACACACACACACACACACGCACACGCGCGCGCGCGCGCGCGCGCAACACCTCCCAACTAATATCAACTGCTACTACCGCTGCCAACATAGAGATGAAGACAGTGATTCTAAAAGGGTTTACATTTCTATAATAGTCTACTTTTTATTGTCAATTTACCAGAGCTGATTCTTTAGTAAACAGAACCTATTTTAGCTAACTACAGTGTGTTTCCACTTACAAATGATCTTTTGTATACATTTTTCAGTCAGAGGTCATTTTTGTAAATGGTGTCTCTAATAGTATGCCCAGATAATACAGAATGGAAATTGGGATATTTAAGAGTAGCGAGGCACTATTTACAAATTTTCTGGGACAGTAGCCATTAACTGGCACCACTGTAGACAAACCAGTTCGTGCGCCCTCCTTATTCTTAAGTGACTTGTCTAAATTTATGGATCTGTGGTCGACAGGGCTCTCTGGATTGCAAAACTCTGTTTTTTTTACACAATCTTGTCTTTCCCTTGTGTCCTCATCTGACATGGTTGTCCAGAGCCCTAACCCAAAACTAAGAAAGGGACCTGAGAAGGAGAAGTCCTGTGATTTTTGAACCTGAGCCCCCATCTGGAGCCGCTTCATGATTTCCGTGGATGTCTGGATTAGGTGTCTTGGACAGTCTAGAAAAAATTATCAGGAAGATGGTTTTAGGGAACTTTGTTATATTATCACCAGAAAGGGGGGCATATTACAGTCTGAGGGGCAGTGAAAGCCCTTTGTAAGCCAATGAGAATCAAAAATTTCCAGATTTTGTTTCCATCATTTAACACTTTTCCATGTTTTCTCAAATGAAATTGTCTTCAGGACTTTATATCTCCCTTTAGGCAGACACGTTTTGCTGATGGGGTGAGAATTCCCAGTAGTATAGCTAAAGGACAGGGGATTAACATGCTCCTCTGTATTTAAGTGCTATTACAGCAATGCCAGTAATAAATGAAGAATGCTGCCTCTAACTACAATTTTCAGAAGCTGATTAAATATTTGCATGATGTGGCCACGGTCTTGAATAATGCCTGAGAGGTCAGTGAAGAGCAGCTCTACCCTCTCCTTCCCTCTCTGTGGCTGATGAAAACACATTCAGCATTAAACTCAGTAACGTGGTAACACAAGGATGCAATAGCTTTTCTCTAATGACTCATTGCTCTCTATTTTAAAATGTAAGAACCTTTGTAGAAAATGATAGAGTTATGATGTGCCTAAGCTTTTCACATTATTGCTTCCTTTTCCCTTGTCACATAGCTAGGCATTAATTTCTAATGTTCAGTCTTTAAGTCCTGTCCAACTCTTTGTAGCCCCATGAACTGCAGCACAGGCTCCTTTGCTATCTCCCGGAATTTAATGGAGATTCAAAAATCAAAATGTTCTTTATATAATTGTCAGAGATAACTCTGGATATTTCGCTTGACGCTTGCAGCAATGGTAAGAAGGCAGAATGAGAAGGTCTTCAGGAATGCTAGGGTGATGAAATGTGGTGGATCGAACTGTCTTTGATGTTATTCATCCATGCTTCTCGTAACAAACATCGTTTGGTTGACATTGCAGGGGAGTGAAGTGTTTCATGTAAACACATTTTCCAGATAACTAAAGCCAACTCTTTCTTATGCCAACACCTTTACATTTTAAGGTAAGATTGTGGATAAAAATCTTTCTAAAATAGACAATAGGTTCTTGCCTTGTTAAACAGAGCAAAGAAAATACAAGGCATATTTTCTTTTTGATTCAGGGATACCTAATAGTGTTGTCAACCCTGGAGCAGAAGGGTTTGTTTTTTAAGCTTGTTTTATTTATAATTTATATCCTGCTGCTAAGTCACGTCAGTCGTGTCCGACTCTGTGTGACCCCATAGACAGCCGCGCACCAGGCTCCTCTGTCCCTGGGATTCTCCAGGTAAGAACACTGGAGTGGGTTGCCATTTCCTTCTCCAATGCGTGAAAGTGAAGTCACTCAGTCGTGTCTGACTCTTAGCGACCCCATGGACTGCAGCTCACCAAGCTCCTCTGTCCGTGGGGTTCTCCAGGCAAGAGTACTGGAGTGGGTTGCCATTGCCTTCTCCGAATTTATATCCTACTTACTCCTGAATAGAATTCAAGGTAAAATGCAATAAAACTGCACACAATCGGCCAGGTTAAGCTCTCTGAAAGATATTTAGAGTTTAGATATAGTTTATATTAAAGCTAGATGCGTATATTTTCAATATCAGGCAGCAAAACGGACATCTTGCTTTGAAAAACAGACAAGTGGGCTTATTTATTTTCCTTTAGATGGAGTGCTATCTNTTAGAGTTTAGATATAGTTTATATTAAAGCTAGATGCGTATATTTTCAATATCAGGCAGCAAAACGGACATCTTGCTTTGAAAAACAGACAAGTGGGCTTATTTATTTTCCTTTAGATGGACTGCTATCTCACATCCATATGAAAGTAGCCTAGAAGGAAACTTTGCTTGAGCAGCTACAAAGTAACCTTATAGCTCATCGATCTTATAATGATATCACAGCTCATTCTATAGTACTTGGGAAAAAACATCAGTGTTAGCCAACGTTAACACCCTTCCCAATAACGTCAGGTCACATTCCCAGAATTCCTTGTCTCCTGTCGCCCAACAGTGCCTCTCATCTTCCTCTCAACCCTTGGCCTCTCTCATTCATCTTCTTCTCCAAAACCCTTATACAGATCTTCCTCAACTTATGATAGGATTACAGCCCAATAAAACCATCATAAGTTGAAAATATAAATTAAAAATGTACTTACTACACCTAGTTATGACCAATCTAGATAGCATATTAAAAAGCAGAGACGTTACTTTGCCAACAAAGGTCTGTCTAGTCAAGGCTGTGGTTTTTCCAGTGGCCGTGTATGGATGTGAGAGTTGGACTGTGAAGAAAGATGAGCACCAAAGAATTGATGCTTTTGAACTATGGTGTTGGAGAAGACTCTTGAGAGTCCCTTGGACTGCAAAGTGATCCAACCAGTCCATCCTAAAGGAGATCAGTCCTGGGTGTTCATTGGAAGGATTGATGCTGAAGCTGAAACTCCAGTACTTTGGCCACCTCATACGAAGAGTTGACTCATTGGAAAAGATCCTGATGCTGGGAGGGATTGGGGGCAGGAGGAGAAGGGGATGATGAGATGGCTGGACGGCATCACCAACTCGATGGACATGAGTTCGGGTAAACTCTGGGAGTTGGTGATGGACAGGGAGGCCTGGCGTACTGTGATTCATTGGGTCGCAAAGAGTCAGACACGACTGAGCGATTGAACTGAACTGAACTACACTGAACATCATAGCTGACCCCAGCCTACCTTAAAGGCACTCAGAACAATCTTTTAGCTCCCAGGTTGGCAAAATCCTCCAACACCAAGCCTATTTTATAGTAAAGTTGAGTATCTCGTGGACTTTACTGACCACTGAAAGTATAAAAAGAGCACCTGTGAGTGTGTTGGTTGTTTACTCTTGATAGTGTGGCTGCCTCACATCACAGTAGAAGATTATACCACATATCACTGGCCCAGNGCCTACCTTAAAGGCACTCAGAACAATCTTTTAGCTCCCAGGTTGGCAAAATCCTCCAACACCAAGCCTATTTTATAGTAACGTTGAGTATCTCGTGGACTTTACTGACCACTGAAAGTATAAACAGAGCACCTGTGAGTGTGTCGGTTGTTTACTCTTGATAGTGTGGCTGCCTCACATCACAGTAGAAGATTATACCACATATCACTGGCCCAGGAAAAGATCAAGACTCACAGTTCAAAGTGTGGTTTCTACTGAATGCTCATCACCTTCCCACCATCATAAACTGGAGAAACTGTAAGTGGAGCCATTGAAAGTTGGGGACCATCTATATCTTATTACTACCTCTTCCACGATCCACTCTTTCTTCCACCTCCCACTAAGCCAGGACTTAAGGAAACATTGCTTCCTCAATGTTTTCTTCTCTCCAAAATATGTATGACTAAGTCCATTCTTGCTTTTCTGATAAAGAGGATAAGGGACAATTTGAAGAGATTTGATTTGATTAAATAGATTAGTGGACTAGTTCAGTGGATTTAGTCAAATTAATGGGTCAGAATACACAAGAGAAAGTATTGGTGCTGTTAATGGGTTTTCAGGTTTATTTAGTAGTCTCTATTGGCAAAAAAAAGTAATTGCTAATTACTCCAATTATCTGAGATAGAATATGAGCATCACGGGTGTGCATAATGATGAAGACTTGACCATAACCACCTGTCATCAGAAACTATGCAAACCCTCAAACAATGACAGTAACATCAATAACAAAATGAAAGACGGCAATTCATCCTTGGGTAGCTGAACTGAAAAAGGAGAATTGTTCATTCACAGCTCTTCAGCCCCCTCTCTGGATATTATAATCTGTGTTGCTTTGGTTCCCTTCATGTGAATCTGTTTGTCTTATAGTGACTCTTAAAATTAAGTTTTCTAGTTTAGTTTATGACTATTTAATGCTTATTGCTAAGAACAACAACTTACTTGAGTTGGCCCATATTTAGAGCCACATATATTTATGGGAAAAGTATTTAGCAGGACTCAAATTTTGTGTGAAAAATACTTTGAAGCTTGTGTGTATAACTTCAGGAAATTCCACAAGGATTGTGAAGGTATTCAGAGGTCCATGTCATCTTGCTCTTGGCCCTCTCTCCTTTTTGTGAGAGCAAAAGAAGAGAAGAAGCTCCTAGCTCAGACCTTGGGCCCAGAATAATTGAAAACACTTTAGGGAAATAACAAAGCGTTATTCCTCAAGAAGGGCTTCCCCAGTGGCTCAGTGGTAAAGAATCCTCCCACCAATGCAGGAGATTCAGGTTTGATCCCTGGGTTGGGAAGGTCGCCTGGAGAAGGAAATGGCAACCCACTCTAGTATTCTTGCCTGGAGAATCCCATGGACAGAGGAGCCTGGAGGGCTATAGTCATGGGGTCACAGAAGAGCTGGACACAATTTAGAGACTAAACAACAACAACATTCTTCAAGAAAAGACTGGCGATTCCTGATATATGAGACATTTACACACTCACTGTCTTACTATTTACTCAGTCTCCATAATGGCTTGTTGAAAAGTGAGGCGTTTTATGCATTATAGTAGTTTGTATGCAATAGAAGGGGGAGTACTAGGGGGACTAACAGGAGAGGAGGGAGGTACACGTCTGTCCTTCTAAGATTTACTAGGTTAAATCAAACAATACGTCACTTTCCCTAGATGATAATTTTATATCTATTAATACAGCTGATGTAATTGGTTGAGTGAAGTCCTTTTAAACCAGATTATCACTTCATTGCTATTTTATTTGGTGCTAGTGAAGGCTGAGTGCCGAAGAATTGATGCTTTTGAACTGTGGTGTTGGAGAAGACTCTTGAGAGTCCCTTGGACTGCAAGGAGATCCAACCAGTCCATTCTGAAGGAGATCAGCCCTGGGATTTCTTTGGAAGGAATGATGCTAAAGCTGAAACTCCAGTACTTTGGCCACCTCATGAAAAGAGTTGACTCATTGGGAAAGACTCTGATGCTGGGAGGGATTGGGGGCAGGAGGAGAAGGGGACAATAGAGGATGAGATGGCTGGATGGCATCACGGACTCGAACGTGAGTCTGAGTGAACTCCAGGAGTTGGTGATGAACAGGGAGGCCTGGCGTGCTGCGATTCACGGGGTCGCAGAGAGTCAGACACGACTGAGCAACTGAAGTGAGTGAGTGAGTGCCATTGGTTGATGGATATAAACCACATTAATTGAATATTGTGTTGTATCTTAAGCCAGGGTTTACAAAGATGGAAAGAAATATGTCTCACTGTCAAGTTGCTTAGTCTAGCAAGAAAATAATGAAAAATGAAGGCGTTAGTTGATCAGTCATATCTGACTCTTTGCTACCTCATGGACTGCAGCCTGCCAGGCTCCTCTGTGCATGAATTTCTGCAGGCAAGAATACTGGAGTGGGTAGCCATTCCCTTCTCCAGGGGATCTTCCCAACCTGGGTTTCCTGCATTGCAGGCAAATTCTTTACTGCCTGAGCCACTAGGGAAGCCCAGTAAGAAAGTATATGGCCAAGCAAATCTTAAAGCCCAATGAGATAACTGCTATAAAGGAGAACTTTTGGGATGTTTTCAAAATCCCAGATAGCTTACTTCTTATTCTCTCTGAATTTGAGGTAGGTAAGTAAATCAAAGGGGTCAGATAGGAATCAAAAGAAGGCTTTCTTGCTAATAATGTATTAAAGAATATGGCTTAAACCCAAGGCCACTAGGCTTTACTCCCCCCCCACCCCCACCCCACTGACCTTCAGGGAGTGGTGAGCAGAGCTCTGGTTAGTACAGACAAGATAGTGGAAAACAAAAAGGAGATTGTGGTTTGTTTGTAGGGAGTCAGGTCCAGGGAGCTTTTGAAAGGCTGGGTTTCTAATGGGAATATGGCCTTGTATCCAGTCTCACCAATCAGGTAAGCCAGTCCTCTTCCCATGTGAATAAAGAAGTGGTGGTAGGGTCTTCTAGCGCTATGCCTTCCAGGGTTTCAAAACTTCCCAGATCTGAATGGCTGGTTCTTTGAGGGGTATGCATCTAGTATTCTTCTTACCAAGTGGGAGGGAGAGGTGAAGAAGCTGGTGTACAGAAAGTGCAAATACAGAGGAAGCATTATTGCAAGTATCTGCCTGCTGACTCTCTAGACTCTGGGAGAGAAGTTATGGGATGAAGAAGGTACACAAGGCATTTTCCAAAGAGGAATCTATATAAATCCTAGGCCCCCAGTTGTAAGGTAAATAGGAGGCTTTTGTTTGTCCGATACCCTCAATGATGTTGTGCATCTGTGCCTTCAAATAAAAAAAGCATGCATACTATTATTACAGCAGTACCTCCGGTAACTCAACATACAAATGCACTCGCATTATGATGCTGAACTCCTTTGTGGGGACCCACGTGATCTTTTTGTGATAACCATGCAAAGAATTTTCCTCTAAGGATGAAATCTTTTATATGTAATTTTAGATTGAAATGCAGTAATTTATCTGCAAAAGACTTTTGCATATGTGATAGAGGCTGCTCCAAAATAAGTAACAGATGTGTAAGGGCTCAATTGAAACACAAATATGTGCCGGGCATTCTTTAAATATTAAAATTTGCCATTCTAAGAGATGTGTCAGAAATTTAGTCTTTTATGTCTGTCTATTTCTATTTAGTCATGAGCCAAATATGATAGAGAAATCTCCAAAGAACATCTCAGCTGAAGTTTAGAAGGCAGTGATCCAGATTGTCTTTTGGAGAATGCCAAATGTAAATTCTGAAGCAAATGTAGGCCAGAAACAAATTATTATAGCCAAATATTACGTAGAATACTGCCCTGGGTGCTCATGCACCATTCTGACTCTCTGCTCCTTGGCCACTGAACTTGTTTAGCTGTGCTAGGAACTTGAGTTGCATGAGTGCTGAAGTCTTCAATGTATATTCCCAGCCTTAACTAACTTGGTTATGGGCAAGAACAAATGTAACGGTATTAGAATCAAATTTCAAGACAAACTTTAGAAATAGGATTATTTAAAATGCTTAATTCAGACATATTCAATATCCTAGAAATAAGATTTTAGAATCCTTTGTCCTTGTAAAACTAAGTTTCTTTAATTCACCTCTTCCAAAATTGTATAATGTACTGGTAGGTCCTCTTTTGAGCATGAGTATATTTAGGGAGTGTGAAAATCTTATCATATTTTATTGAAACAACTGTTCAGTTTGCACAGATGTACACTTGAATTAGCACACTTTGGGAAGGAGTAAGCAAAACTTTATTTGCTCAAGATACCTGTAACAGGCATTTTATTTCATTAAAATGTCTGTCCTCAGCCCTGTTCAGTGAAATGATCTGCTACATTGCCTGCCCTGAAAGACCAAATAATAAACAAGTGAATTAAAAATTTTTTCATTTATGGGAGACAGAAACAGTGTCACCTCCACTAAAAGTTACCCAGAAAACTAAGAAAAAGTTTGAGACATCGCAGTTGCAGAAGTAATTGTGTAATGTCTTTTCACTAAGTTTTCAGACTGTTCCAGCTTCCACTGTGGTTTAATTTAGCAGCAATGCTACTCAGATGATAAGGATTAATTTGCTGTGACCTATTTTCTTTAACCTTTATGTGACCTTTTTTTTTTTTAGATCTACTTTTTCTCTTATTCTACCTGCCTTCTACCTTGCACAGCCATGAGTAACTTCAAAGCAATTCTCTGTCTGATACTAGGTTTTGGTTACATGGCGATTCATTCTACTATATAAAACGACATTTGCTTATAAACCTTCTCCCTGAAAATGGGGGCAAAAGGAGTCATTAAAATTTTTCCTATGTTTTTCTTAGCAGGGAAATGTTTGGAACAGGAAAAATGTGAATTCTTTACATGCAGTGGCAGATTTTCTGTCAGCTATTTATAATTCACATTTCTCCCCATGTACTTGAGATAAAAGTGACTTTTAAAAATAGAGGCTATAACTTTTAAAACTGAAATCAATAGTCAGAAATCTCTGGAAATAAATTAGGGCAGACACTTCATTGGTTCTTGTTCACTTTCTCTCTCCATGACCCTTTTTATTTTTAAAAAGTGCTGCAGGATGTTTTTCACAAGTTTCTCTTTCTTTCAAAGCTTATTATATTTAACACTATAAACACATTCACTCTAAATGTAATTATGACACACACAGAATCCACACATGGGTTATATGAATAAGCCCTAAACATGTTTAAAGATAACTTTAAATGAAATGCCTACATTTACCCATATTTGCTAAGTTGTAGGTTAGTGTGTTAGGGGGAAAAAAAAAGAGAGTAAAAATGTAGCACTTATAAACACTGAAAATAACACAAAGCCATAGCCAGACTGAGTTTTGGACATGGATAATCAGAACAATCTGTAGCCCGTCTGTGGCTAATGGGATGTTTCTCCCAGCTTTGTCACCATGGCAAATACTTCATAATACACAAACATTTGTAGCGCTAAAAATCCACCCACTCTTGTTGAAAGATGGCCAGGTTTTGTAAAATTACATTCCAGCTAGTGCTGCCCTGCTGATTTTTAAGATAAGTTCTTTCTGTTTACCATTCATGTGATTAACAAAGGACTGAAGGGAAAAAAACATATATAGTGTGTAAACATATATTACCCTTTCATAGTTCAACTACATTATAAATAAATGTTAGTAGATTTTCATGATGGCTAAATTTGGGGCAGAAAGAGGTAAATTTTGCAGGAGGGGTGATGGGGAGGGGAGAACTCTAGATCTTTAATTCTAATCCACAAACCCCATCATTCTTCCCAAATAAATTCTTCCCATACAATCAAACAAAAAAGCACATTTGTGGAACAAATATGGCTTCAAAGCAAGTCCCTTTGTCCCCTCAACAATTGGAGTGCTGCCCTTAAGCAATTTGGAAGTTTTGGGTATATGTCTTTATAATGAATACCATAGGCTACTTCCATTGAATAAGAGCTCCGCTGCAGGAGCAAAGAACATTCCTGTTTCCTTTCTGACCCTCCTCATCTCTTGCCAAGATAGCAAAGTATAGCACATTTTCCAATTCATTCCTTTACTTAAAGGGAGGGGGAAAGAGAGCTTGGTGACACTCCACTGCAGAGCCAAATGAGAACTGTCGAGCGGCGGCGATGCCAAAAAGATTCAGAATACGTGTGACTAGGGAAAAAATGTAGGCAAAACAGTTTTTGCCACAAGTGGGTGGAAGCGGACAAGTCACAGTTTTAAAAGCATAACATAGGTGTATAGTGCCAGAAAGGGCCAGTCCAAATATTTACACGCAATAGTGATATATGAAAAAAAAAGCTTAACAGAATGCTTGGGGGAAAAAGAGAGAACGCGAGTGTTAACTGGAAGCTCTAGGCACAACATCGGGTTTGTTGGCGACCTGTTGGAGTTTTACAAGCCTATTTATACTGTCTGTTACCCCAGCATCATCCTGCTACATCATATGGTCTTTCCCAGAATCTCACAGCATCAGACAGGAAGGCAGGAGAAGACAAGGACACCAATATATCACAATTATGAATGCCTCCTTGAGGAGAGAAACTGTCTAAAAATTGGTGTTAATTTTAATGATTGCCGTGTGCTCTGCTGAGTTACTTCAGTCATGTCTGACTCTTTGTCACCCCATGACGTGTAGCCCGCCAGGCTCCTCTGTCTACGGGATTCTCCAGGCAAGAATCCATGGAGCAGGTTGCCATAGTCTCCTTCAGGGGATCTTCCCAACCCAGGGATCGAGCCTGTGTCTCCTGAGTCTCTTGCATTGTGGGCAGATTATTAACCCTCAAAAAAACCTCATGAATGTTTATTTCTAAAAACCAATCTTTCTAAAATCAAAAAAATGGGGCAATTCAAAATAGCAATTATTTGCTTTAGTTTTACTTTGAAAGTATTTGGATGCTAATTTGTTATTTGCATTATTCAGTCATTGCTGCTGCTTAAGACAGTGAGTGCAAGAGAACATCAACCAAGTTTGTAGTCATATTTTTCTGATGTAAAATGCTGCATGTCAGATATCAAACCTAAAAGGTTTTGACTGGCAGCAGCTTTTTAATGAAAGAAGGAAATTATCTTATTTAATTTCACATTTATGGGTAAAGTTTTATACTAATAATCATTAGCTTAATGAAGACTTCCTAAGTGAAATAATTTAGGAGTTGTTTTTTTCTCCTTTCAAGAAAAAGTATTATAGTAAAATATGAAGTGAAGTTTGATAAATAGCAACAATTTTGCTGTTTTAATATTTCTTTTATGGCCAAGTGCAAAACATCTATGTTTTTGATATTTCTAATAAGTTAAATAGATTTCATGCAAGCAACACCTGGCGATTTATGTTGCCTTTTTCAATAGCAATTTTAACAGCTCTCAGACAGATAGAAATACCACCTTCTATTTTGTTTAAAGTTCATTTCCTGTCTCTAGGATATTCACTGACCTTTCAGTGTTGGCTATTTTGCTTTTTACTTTTTCCGGTGAGTCTTATTCTAGTTCTCATTGACTTCATTCCATTCCTGACCTCGTTTCCCCTCAAGAAAATTAAATGCAGCCCAAAACATATTGGACCCCAATTAGTTTTACAGCTCATCTTGTTCTCCCACTATTTCATTCTTCAGTTTGTTACAAGTCAACTCGCTTTCCTCATTCTATCTCTACCAATACATATATTCACGGGCAAGACAGACTCTATATTAATTAGATTTATCTTTTTACATTTCTTATTTACAAAATTTAAAATCTCCTTAAGCTTGTATCAGAAATTTCTTGGCAACCCTTACTTTTGTATTCAATATCTTTTGGTTCCTGGAAACAGTATCTGTTCTTATTGATATTTTTCTATCATATTTTCATTAAAACCCACAATAGACTCTATTTTATCTTTTCCTAGGATAACTGCATTAAAAAAGAAAAATGCAAATAAAAGGATTCTTTTTATGGGACATGTCCTGGGATCATAATAAGTGCTTGTAAATAAGCTACATACAATCCCCTTTCACCATAGTGTTGAAGAGGAAAGAGCGCATTGTTATCTGTGTGAAGAGATGATTTGTAATCTTCTTTTTCCTGAGGGTGACTAAGTGCATGTGTAAGCTTGTTTGTGCTTCTAGAAATGTCTTTAATATTTCCCTGAACTCCACCACAACGTTTTCAGTGAAAAATGGCTCTGCAGTTGGTTTCATCATGCTAATTGAAATGAATTATTATACCAGGCAGAAGAATCCTTCTTTGCTTCTAAATTAGACTTTGCAGATATCTCTGATTTACCTGCAATTGAATTATGAGAGCAAAATAATGCTTCAGAATTATTTAGTTAGAAAAGGAATATGCATCTCAGCAAAAATGAAGTGAATGACAGAAAGCAAGCCTGACAAAAATGGTATAAGTTCATCCTTAAATCTAAATAAATCCATGAGGTATTAGTTTCAAACAATTGTATGATTCATATTTTCAGCACTTCGTGACAGTGAAACCATTTGTCTCAGATTAAGACGTGAACTCATATGGCTGGGACTCAAACCCGGCCAAACTGCATGGTACCTGGTTTCAGGACCTAATGAAGCTCAGGTTCTTGATGTCTCATTGCAGAAGGAATTCAGTGAGAAACAAAGTGATAGATAAGAAATGGATTTATACAGATTCAGGGAGAAGCACACTCCACCACAGACATACTCTGGGCCATTACAGAATGTGAATGCAGCAGTGAAATGTGGTGTGGTTAGTTTTTATGGGCTGGATAATTTCATATGCTAATAGAGGGGAGAAAGTGAAGAATTAAAGAGCCTCTTGAGGAAAGTAAAAGAAGGGAGTGAAAAAGTTGGCTTAAAGCTCAATATTCAGGAAACTAAGATCATGGCATCTGGTCCCATCACTTTATGGCAAATAGATAGGGAAACAATGGAAACAGTGACAGACTTTATTTTCTTGGGCTCCAGAATCACTGCAGATTGTGACTGCAGCCATGAAATTAAAACACATTTGCCCCTTGGAAGAAAAGCTATGATCAACCCAGACAGCATATTAAAAAGCAGAGACTTTTCCAACAAAGGTCCGTCTAGGCAATGGCACACCACTCCAGTACTCTTGCCTGGAAAATCCCATGGATGGAGGAGCCTGGTGGGCTACAGTCCATGGGGTTGCTAAGAGTC
>SJYW01046037.1:0-12947 GCA_006410735.1 Raphicerus campestris | reverse complement strand
TACTCCTCTTCTAGGTTGTTCCCAAATTCATTTATGGCCTGTCCCCCGGTTACCAAAGCCAGAAAACTGAGGATTTTCCTATCACATCATTCATTCATCCATATCCAGTTAATCACGGGTTTCTCAAAGCTGTCCCTTTCTCTTGTTATCACTGCCACTCCTTGAAGGTAGGGCTTCAGCATTCCCGATCTGCATGTTCTAAACTTCAAATTGGCTTCCTCAACTCCAAGCATTCTTTACTTTGAGGATCCTGTCCTTAATATATAAGCCAGGCTTTTGATCCTTGTCTCTTAAAAAAAGCCTTGGGTCACTTCTACACCCGTAACATTGAACTTGGGCAACATGCAAGTGCCCCTGTCATCTTCCTCAGTGTCATTTCTGGCCACTGCTCACAAAGTAATTTACACTAAAGAGTGACAGACTACACATTTTCCTTACAAACTCAGAGATCCTTCTTGTCTTGGTACCCTTTTCCACACTATTCCCTTAGCCTGAAAAACATCCCCATTATATTGTTACTTATGTATTTTCCACAACCTCGTATCTCTTACAAAGCTGATCGTTTCCTAGGTCAAATATGAAAGTCTGTAACTTAGCTAAAATGTTTTCGGTATTGTAAATGTGTGCGTGTGTAAGCTCAGTCGTGTCTGACTCCCCACGACCCCATGCACTGAAGCTCACCAGGAATCCCCTGTGCGTGGGATTCTCCAGACAAGAATACTGGAGTGGGTTGTCATTTCCTTTTCCAAAGTATTGTAAATGTATTACATTATCCTTTGTATGATCCAAATTAAGAAGCAGCAGTAATAAAATAAAATGTTATATGCATGCATTATTTGCACATATATGAAAATATATTTAATATGTAAGTAAACAAACTAGGTTATAAATACATATAATATAGTTACGAATATTGCATACAATATCATAGGCTTACATATGATATAGCATATCAAGCATCTACAAATGTCAATAGTGTTGGACATTTGTGTATATTTGGTACTACTCTACTGAATCTATAAAAAATTAAATATTTTCATTAAATATTTTTAAGGAGAATTTCATCACAAGATCATTAAAACTGGAATCTTTGACATCATGTCAATATAAGGGAATATGCATTATTATTCTAGCGACTTTGTGAACTGTTTTTAAGATAATACTTAAATGTGCAGAATAAGTCTGCTCTAACTTTGGGATTATGTGTAGTCTTCAGTTTTATTTATAAGTTATATCCCAGATTTCTCCATAGAGATGATATAAACTGTTTTTACCCTACATATAAAGAATGATTATTTTAAAATTCCATTTAGTGAAATAGCATATTAGCCAACTTATATTTCCAAAAATATATGATCTTTACTGTAAAAATATTTGGGTTTTCTCTTTCCTTTCTGAGGGCTGGTGTCAGTGCTACGTGGGNTTTTACCCTACATATAAAGAATGATTATTTTAAAATTCCATTTAGTGAAATAACATATTAGCCAACTTATATTTCCAAAAATATATGATCTTTACTGTAAAAATATTTGGGTTTTCTCTTTCCTTTCTGAGGGCTGGTGTCAGTGCTACATGGGAGGGTGTGTGCCACGCAGGTCTCAGTGCTAATGAAGTGTAAGTGATGCCACCAAAGCAGCTGTGAAACATGCTCTTTGGCCTGAACACTGAACACTGGCCCCAACACAGGAAAGGCTTTGAGGTCATCTTGACAACGTTCTTTTCTTTCCATTTTCAAGGCTAAATGTAATGAAATGAAGTTTGGGATTCCAAACAGGTTTTCTTAGGGCTTTTGAAACAACTTCAAGTCATGTGTAGAGAATATATATTCTAATATTCTCATAAGCCTCTCTCAAGATGGTGTATGACAATGATTAGTGTGAAATTCAATGTAGAATCTCCTCTAGAAGAATGTTAAAGTAAACTATATTCACAAAAGAATATCACTAGCAATTCCTAATTCCTGCTGCTCTATACTTGCAGGTGATATGAAATTCTTCTTTATGTTGAAGGACTTAAAAAGTTCTTACATCCATTGCCAAAATATATTGTCATCTATTAACTGAGCTCACAACAGGGTGTGAAGAACTGACTCATTCGAAAAGCCCCTGATGCTGGGAAAGATTGAGGGCAGGAGGAGAAGGGGACGACAGAGGGTGAGATGGTTGGATGGCATCACTGACTCAACGGACGTGAGTTTGGGTGGACTCCAGGATTTGGTGATGGACAGAGAGGCCTGGCGTGCTGCAGTTCATGGGGACACAGAGAGTTGGACACGACTGAGCAACTGAACTGAAGGAAATATTGCTTATAATTGCACAAAATAGAAAGCATAAGTAGAAACNAGTTTGGGTGGACTCCAGGATTTGGTGATGGACAGAAAGGCCTGGCGTGCTGCAGTTCATGGGGACACAGAGAGTTGGACACGACTGAGCAGCTGAACTGAAGGAAATATTGCTTATAATTGCACAAAATAGAAAGCATAAGTAGAAGCAAACATGTTCTTGGTTGCACTCTTTTTAAAAATTTGGGTATTTACTGTGGCATATATTGAAGATTACTTAATATGATTACTAATATTGTATAAGAAAACAGGGTGACCTCTTAGACCTTGTGTATAATGCCTTAAAGGTCACATGAATATGTCCTGAATTATATAATATTTCCTATAATAACAGCTGTTAATATCTTCAAAAAACTGGTCCTTAGGGTAAAGTGTTGAAAGCTGTCAACAGAGAATAAGACTCCACCACCTGCTTCAGTTTATTTTTTGTAAGTGTTCAACTAAGTTTTTCTCCTAAAAATATGCTTTCATGTGACTGCAAGTGGTTGCCTCAGAACTCATCAAATTATAAGTAGGCAATATGGATTTGTTAGATGCATTCTGATTTTCAAATATATATATATATATATAGCAATACTTAACCATAGAAGTAAATTGATAGGAATAAAATAAGATGGCATAAACCACTTGGTTAAAACCACACACAATTGTAAATGTGTATGTATGTCGAGGGTTGAGTTTAGTGGAAATAACTTTGATTGCTTTATCATAAATTCTCCTCATTAATAAATGTGTTAAAATGGCCAATTCATTCTTAATACAATTTAATAACATTTAATTTGCACCTTAGTAAAACTGAGGTGCAAATTCTGGCCTAATTTGTTGATTAACTGAAATTAATAATCCTTGCCAATGTCATACTGGTATTGCAAGGGGAATTCATTTTAGGGTTATGAAAGGTGACGCTAGTATTATTTGAGCTTCCTGTGTGACCACTACAGACTTCTTTTAAACAGAAATCCTGGTTATCTTCAATGACTGATTTCAACAAGCAAATCAATCAAAGATGTATCAAAAGCTTGTTAAATCTGAAACACAACATGAAGTATTTTGAGCAATATTAAGATGAATAGTGGGTATTACTAGTATTTAAGGGGTGTTTAATTTAGTTGAATCACTTGCAATGAGCAATTCACAAGTCACTTACATCTCAAGATTTCATTCCAAAATAATCAGAATTCTTTATTGAGAGAAACAGCAACCAAGATTTATTCACCTGGAATGAGGCTACTTGAGCCATGAACTGTTAGGAACACTTTATTATAATTTTTACAAATTGCTGGAGTCTGAGTGTGGACTATAGCGGAACAGTGAGAAATATAGGGCTGCAGTCTCTGGGGGACTTTGGACTGTCTAC
Organism: Raphicerus campestris; assembly: GCA_006410735.1. Taxonomy (NCBI): domain Eukaryota; kingdom Metazoa; phylum Chordata; class Mammalia; order Artiodactyla; family Bovidae; genus Raphicerus; species Raphicerus campestris. The sequence goes on along the minus strand of SJYW01046037.1, from coordinate 9,249 downwards.
CTAAAGAGTTCCACCAGCTTATAATAAATATCCAAGGAAAGTCCCCTCCTGACTCTGCGCAAGGAAGGGAAGAGTCAACACAGCAAATCCAGAGACTTCACATCACAGAGGCCTTCCGAGCACAATACGGAAACACTGTCTCAGCTCTAGGAAGGGAATTCTCCCCACCCTGACCCCTTCTAGTCACCTTCTATTATGCAAGAGGGAAAATGTGAAGAAATAAAAAAAACATACTCAAAAGGCAATAAGACATCACTGAAATAAATTGTGACTGCTACAGCAAGGAAAGTGTTTCCCAGGTAGCTCAGTGGTAAAGAGCCCACCTGCAAGGCAGGAGATGCAGGTCTGATCCCTGGGTCAGGGAGATCCCCAGGAGAAGGAAATGGCAACCCGCTCCAGAATTCTTGCCTGGGAAATGCCATGGACAGAGGAGCCTGGCGGGCCATAGGGTGACAAGAGTGGAACACGACTTAGTGACCAAACACCACCATGTGCCAAATACATATATTGGTTTTGCCTATTAGTACCAAATTCTGTATTTCTGCGTAGCCAAGGGTAATATAACTGATAAAAGTCTGCACTAAACATGGTGTAAAGGTTTTTCATTTCAAATGTTGTGTCTTGTTAGCCCATACTCTTTCAAACTTGAGTCTTAAATATTTTTTTAAAATCCCTGTGTGCAAAAGAAGTGTGATTTCCTGTCCATCACCAATATTATTCTATACTCTCACTTACTAAGAAAATTTAAACAACAAATACACAATTGTAGACTGAAGAGGATTAAACTGACTTTCAAATTGTATTTTGCGTACTCTTCTTTCTCATGCTAAATGCCGGGCTGGATTAAGCGCAAACTGGAACCAAGATTGCCAGGAGAAATATCAATAAACTCAGATATGCAGATGATGCCACCTTTATGCCAGAAAGTCCTTTGATGAAAGTGAAAAAGGAGAGTGAAAAAGTTGGCTTAAAACTCAACATTCAGAAAACTAATATCATGGCATCTGGTCCCATCACTTCATGGGAAATAGATGGGGAAACAATGGAAACAGTGAGAGACTTTATTTTCTTGGGCATCAAAATCACTGCAGATGGTGACTGCAGCCATGAAATTAAAAGATGCTTGCTCCTTGAAAGAAAAGCTATGACAACTTAGAGAGAATATTAAAAAGCATAGACATTACTTTGCCAACATAGATCCATCTAGTCAAAGCTTTTGTTTTTTCAGTAGTCGTGTATGGATATTAAAGTTGGACTATAAAGAAAGCTGAGTGCAGAAGAATCAGTGCTTTTGAACTGTGGTTCTCACGAAGACTCTTGGATCCAAGCAGTCCATTCTAAAGGAAATCAGTCCTGAATATTCATTGGAAGGACTGATTCTGAAACTGAAACTCCAATCCTTTGGCCACCTGATGTGAAGAACTGACTCATTTGAAAAGACCCTGATGCTGAGAAAGATTGAAGGTAGGAGGAGAAGGGGATGACAGAGGATGAGATGGTTGGATGGCATCACCGACTGGGTGGGCATGAGTTTGAGCAAGCTCCAGGAGTTGGTGATGGGCAGGGAAGCCTGGAATGCTGCAGTCCGTGGGGTCGCAAAGAATTGGACACGACTGAGAGACTGAACTGAACTGATGCAATACTAGGTGTAAATCATGCAATGAAATTCAGTTTTGTGGGTTTTTTTTTTCTTTTTTGCAGTTTTACACATAGATCTGCCTTCCTTATCATACAATATTCCCTTGCATATGTATAATCAGTGCTGGTTTTGCATTAAGTTTGGCAACATGAAAACTATGGAGAAGGACACGGCAACCCACTACAGTATTCTTGCCTGGAAAATCCCATGGACATGGGAGCCTGGCAGGCTATAGTTCATGGGGTCTCAGAGAACTGGACACAACTGAGCACACAAGTAAAACTTGAAGTGAGGAAAAATATAAAAATTTCTCTGTTACTGGAATTCCAGTGAGTATAAATTCCATGGCCTTTTCTTGTAAAAGTGGATTAATTTTAGAATAATTTTAGCTCTCTTCCTGATGTTTAGGGGTACCCCCAACTATCGGATAGTATGAATGAACAAAGCAAAGAAAATGGAATATTTATAAGTAACTTACGAACACATTCTTCTGTTTATTATACTATATAACCTAACAGTGAATTCTGCTGCGATTTACCCTGTATTTAGAAATCTTAAAATCTAAAATATTTCTTCCAGATACACATGTTCTTGGTTTAAAAATCCATGCATCTCCTGAATCTGGGATATTAATGCCCTACAACTTTAATCTTTGTTTAAATTTAATGTATAATTAATAAGTTCCCACGTGTATACTGTCATTCTAAATTATTTTCACTTTATAAGCACTCCTTATTCAAAGTGATTCCAAAACCCACAATCATTTCTTATTTTGCCCACCACTCTATTACTATATTGAATCCTCTAAGAATTGTTGATAGGAATAAATATGATTTTGTATACAAATTGCCTAAAAAGCTTTTAAATGTCACAACCTTTTGTATGTTTCCCTTTAAATGATGTTTTAATTATGTGAGTGCTACCTGACAAGCACAGAAATATGCCAACCTGCAATAACAAGGGGTAAACTGGCAGACAGATATACCTATGTCCAAGAAAATGTTTGATGTCAAATTTACAATTTGGTTTTTATTTAATAAACATAAAATAAATATTGTGTGTGTGATGGGCAGCATCCTTAACAGAAAGTCATCATCCATTTGCCCATGTCTTACATGTAATAAAGTTAACCCCAAAGCATTCCTGTACTGAACTGACTTCCAAAAAGTAAAGTGACTTTCTTTAGTTTAAGAGCTCTTAATGTTATTTGCTTTCACTTCAATGTTTTAAGTTGTATCATTGATACCTGTTTCCAGTTAGCGGCTAAGGCCTTTTGAACAGAGCCGGGGTCATTCCTCTCCATTAGCAACTCATGTAATCTGTCTAGTTTAAAATCTTGCTAGAGTCACACAGGGCTATTCTGTGGTTGGTCAGTCGCTAAGCTGTGTCTGACTCTTTGCGACCCCATGGGCTGCAGCACCCCAGGCTTCCCTGTCCTTCACTATTCCCAGAGTTTGCCCAAACTCTAGTCCATTGAGTTGGTGATGCCATCCAACCATCTCATCCTCTGTTGCCCCTTCATTGCCCTCAGCATTTTCCCCATGAACAGGGCTCTTTAGTATTTCCTAGATAGATCGTTTTTTTTTTTTANATTGAGTTGGTGATGCCATCCAACCATCTCATCCTCTGTTGCCCCTTCATGGCCCTCAGTATTTTCCCCATGAACAGGGCTCTTTAGTATTTCTTAGATAGATCGTTGTTTTTTTTTTAACTTTATTTTACTTTACAATACTGTTTTGGTTTTGCCATACATCAACATGAATCCACCACAGGTGTACACGTGTTCCCAATCCTGAACCCCACTCCCACCTCCCTCCCCATACCATCTCTCTAGGTCATCCCAGTGCACCAGCCCTGAGCATCCTGTATCCTGCATTGAACCTAGACTGGCAATTCATTTCTTACATGATATTATACATTGTTCAATGCCATCCTCCCAAATCATCCCACCCTCTCTCTCTTCCACAGAGTCCAAAAGACTGTTCTATACATCTATCTCTTTTGTTGTCTCACATACAAGGTTATTGTTACCTTCTTTCTAAATTCCATATATATGTGTTAGTATACTATATTGGTGTTTTTGTTTCTGGCTTACTTCACTCTGTATAATTGGCTCCAGTTTCATCCACCTCATTATAACTGATTCTAATGTATTCTTTTTAATGGCTGAGTAATACTCCATTTTGTATATGCACCACAGCTTTCTTATCCATTCACCTGCTGATCTCAAAAATATACAAGCAACTCTTGCAGCTCAATTCCAGAAAAATAAATGACCCAATCAAAAAATGGGCCAAAGAACTAAATAGACATTTCTCCAAAGAAGACATACAGATGGCTAACAAACACATGAAAAGATGCTCAACATCACTCATTATCAGAGAAATGCAAATCAAAACCACAGTGGGGTACCATTTCACACCAGTCAGAATGGCTGCGATCCAAAACTCTACAAGCAATAAATGCTGGAGAAGGTGTGGAGAAAAGGGAACCCTCCTACACTGTTGCTGGGAATGCAAACTAGTACAACCACTATGGAGAACAGTGTGGAGATTTCTTAAAAAACTGGAAATGGAAGTGCCTTCCCTGGTGGCTCAGATGATAAAGCGTCTGTCTGCAATTCAGGAGACCCAGGTTCAATCCCTGGGTTGGGAAGATCCCCTGGAGAAGGAAATGGCAGCCCACTCCAGTATTCTTGCCTGGAAAATCCCATGGACGGCGGAGCCTGGTAGGCTACTGTCCATGGGGTTGCAAAGAGTCGGACACAACTGAGCAACTTCACTTCACTTATGACCCAGCTATCCCACTGCTGGGCATATACACTGAGGAAACCAGAATTAATAGATCGCTTTTTATCTCCATTCTTATACTAACGGCAATGGATATCTCATACTGTGAGTTAAGCATCCTCTTGACACATGGTTGTCAGCTCCATGAATTCTTTCCCAGTTCGTGTATGTATAATGTATGCTTCTAGATGCTTCCATTTTTCTCCACTCTGGTTCCAAATCTGCTCTCCATGGAGGAGGAAAAAGAGCATTGATGAGATTTAGGAACTGCATTTCTCCTGTTAGCACATTCATCATGTGATTCTGAACACATACTTTGATATCGCTCAAATCCAGTTGTCTCATCTATAAGGTAAATATGTTGAAAAAGATCACCTGGGAATCTCTGACCCATACCCCAAATTCCATTATGCCAAGCAGTTGTGGGCTGCTTAGAAGCAGGTCTCCTGTGTTCTGACTTTTGGCTTATTTGTGTATTTTTGTCATTCCAGCTGTGCTTGGCGCATATACTAAACAGTCTTAATTAAATAAATGCTCATGGAACAATCTTACTGCATCAAGAATCTTCCTGGGAATGACTCCATCTAGCAAAATGAGTGCTGAGTGCATTTGTGTGCTGAAATCCCCTGGGTTACAGAAACACGGTGGCCCCTTTGAGTCAAAAGCATTTTAAAAATCAAAAACCCAAGTCACTCAAGCAACTTGAAACTGCAGTATTGAAAAGTGAGTTCAGATCTCTGTTTCTACCATGAGTAGATGCTGATGCAGAAACTAACTTTATGCTATTTCCAAAAGTAAAAGCGAAAACAAAACCTTTAGCGTCTTCAAAAAGAGCTGAAAAACTGAGCATCAGACATGAACAAAAAGGCCTATCCTTCATCACAACCTAGACTCACCAGCAAGGAAAACAGCAAATAAATCCAGAAGGAGGAAGAAAAAGATGTAATTCATTTAAAAAATAAATTTCACTCTAAATCTAGGGGTTTTTTTCTCTTTAAGACATTCCAAAGGGTGCAGTGGCAAAAGTCAACATGATTCCAATAAACATTACATAATGTCCAAACGGAAACACCAAGGAAAGCTCACAAGATCAAATACAGTTTATAATTTTCATGCCTTCCACTCTATCATCCACCAGTTTATTTAATTTTTTTCCCCATCTCGTATCCAAGAGAGACCTGGGGCTTCGGCCAAATGCTGCCTGGATAAGAAGTTCTTTGTGGCTTGAGTGAGTTGCATCATTTTTGAGCTATCTTCCATTCAGCATGCCTCACGCTCTCGGGACAGCTGAAGATAGATGGGGGTGTCAGGCTGCAGTAAGTTCGACATTAATCCACGCTCCCACTGCAGTGACAGTTAACTTTCCTTGATGGGCGATGGGAAGGAACCATGATGCAAGCGTGTATGCTGCCCGGCTTTTTCCATTTCTCACATGGCTTGCTAGCTCCTCTTGAAATGATGAGAGGATGCTTACTAAAAATCCATCCAGTGGGAAACAGGCTCTATTTCACAGGCAGTTACTGTTCTTTCTTTCAGTGACATTTCCTTAGGCTTCAGGTACATTTTAATTTTACTAAATATTCAGATAGATGATTTTTCATCTACCTAGATGGAGGTATGTTTTATCCTCCATGAATCCAGTGTGTTTTCATCCGTAAGTCACATGAAAACCTTATAGGCAAATGGACTTATTTTATTTTACTGCTTATTGTATAATCTACTGCTCTGCTCTATCTTTATTTGTATTTATATGAATACTGATGCAAAGTTTAATGCCATGGTTTTAGTTGAATCATGTATAACATCACTTTACAATAGTGATATCACCTTAGTTTAATTTTTCTCCTTTGTTCAATCAAACTCTATTTTTCTATTGTGTCTATATTTAAATAACTGAATGCATTTAACGTTAAATACCAAAGATTATTGCTTAAGGCAGAGAACAATTTACAAAATTTCAAACATAACACGAACTCTTATACAAAGTCTAGCTGTGAATATTTAATATATTAATCATCATAATAATTAAAGACTGAGCATAAAGTGTCAGGCCACGTATGAAACCTTCAAAGTGAAGTCACTCAGTCGTGTCTGACTCTTTGCGACCCCATGGGCTGTAGCCTACCAGGCTCCTCTGTCCATGGAATTTTCCAAGCAATAGTCCTGGAGTGGATTGCCATTTCCTTCTCCAGGGGATCTTCCCAACCCAGGGATCGAACCCAGGTCTCCCACATTGTAGACAGACCCTTTACCATCTGAGCCACCAGGGAAATCCATAAGACTGAGCATATCCATGTTATAAAATTTGAAAATAAATCAAAAGAACAAAGCAAAGTTGTTTAGACCAATAGTGAGTTTTGAAGCTAGGCCTCTAAACTGAGAATATTTGACTGATTCTTTTAAACATTTTTTAAATCCTTTAAGGCATTAGATTGTGGCTTCCCCAGGGGGCTCAGTGGTAAAGAATCCATCTGACAACGCAGAAGACACAGGAGAGGTGGGTTCAATCCCCAGTTTGGGAAAATCCCGTGGAGGAAGACACAGCAATCCACTCCAGTATTTTTCCTGGGAAAATCCCATGGACAGAGGAGCCTGGCCGGCTACAGTCCATGGAGTTGCAAAAGGGTTGGTCATGACCAAGAGACAGCACACACACAGGCTTTAGCTCTTGCTATTTATGACATAGAAATACAGCCTTTTTGAAGCTATATTTGAGCTTCCCTGATGGTTCAATGGAAAAGAATCTGCCTGCAATGCAGGGGAGGCAGGCTCAGCATGCCAGTTCAACTCCTGGGTTGTGAAGATCCCCTGGAGAAGGAAATGGCAACCCACTCCAGTACACTTACCTAGGAAGTCTCGTGGGCAGAGGAGCCTGGCAGGCTATAGTCCATGGGGTTGCTAGAGTTGGTCACACTTAGCCACTAAACCACCACCAGTGCCAATACAGCCCTAAGCACAGACTGGTTTAAACCAAGGAACCAGTCACTCTGGCCAGAAGGGTGGAATCATGTAATTAACCTGTCATGGGGTATTTAACGCCCGTTAGTGCTGGAAGGTCAAGTCCGATGCCCTGAATAAACAAATCAGGCCTGGTTACCGTAAGATGGAGGAGGAGTTGATATCAGTAACGGGTTGGATCCTGGCCCCTCAAAAGCTATTCCAATCTCAGAATCTGACAGCGTGATTTTATTTGGAAGAAGGATCTTGGCAGATATGATTATGTTGAGAATTACAAAATGAGATCACCCTGGGTGGACGATCTGGGTGGATCCCAGGTCCAAAGTCAAGGAGGAGAGGGAGACAGAGAAACAGAAGACAGGGCATGTGAAAACCTGAGACAGAAATGAGTCATGCAGCGCAAGCCAAGGAATGCCCAGAGCCCCAGGAGTCAGAACGGCCCACAGAAGGATCTCCCCTAGAGCCTTCGGAGGGAGCACAGCTGACGGCACCCTGATTTTGGACCTCTGACTCCCCAAAAAACAATGAAGCAATACGTTTCTGTTGTTATAAATCACCAAGTCCGTGGTCATTTGTGACTGCAGCACTGAACCAAATACAACGTCCAAAGACTGAGCATATAGGAACTTCGAAATTATATTATCTAACTCTTCCTTGAAATTCGGGATTCTGAATAAAATTGCATTTGCTTGAAAAAGAATTTTGGAAGCAGTTAGGGAGTTTGTGGTGGTCATACACATACTGCTATATTTAAAATGGATAACCAGCAAGGGCCTACTGTGTAGCACAGGGCCCTCTGCTCATTACTTTATGGCAGCCTGGATGGCAGGGGTTGGCGGAGAGTGGATACATGTATATGTATGCCTGAGTCCCTTCAGTGTTCACCAGAAAATGTCACAACACTGTTAACTGGCTATATCCCAGTGCAAAATTAAGATTCAAAAGAAAAAACCTCTTCAAAAATAAATAAATTTGGGAAGGATTGACAATTTCCAAGTGTTAATTTAGGAAAGTAGAATTTCTCTTCATTCATATAATTTTTGATTTTGTGTCCCTAAATAAATTTTTTAATTTCCATTATGAGCATCCTGCCTTTTTATTGGTAAATATTATCAAATATATTTTTTCTATTTCCACTCACAATCTGTCTTAGAAGTTATAATTGCATTATTTGGCAAAATTATTCTCTCTTCAGACCCCACAGTAGTTTTAATATTTATCATATCTAAGTCTCTTTATATATCATACTTTGCAAACAATAATATAAAGAAGAGTGAAACAAGAAAATAATCAACATTACATTACCAGCACTCAGAAGTCACAATCACTTAAAATTATTTACTATCAAAATCTATCATGTATCTCGTTCTCTTTTACTCCTGAACATGGAGGATAAAACATCCTGTGCTTTTTAGCCTTATCTAGGTCTCAGTTGTCTTATCAATTCAATTTTCTACTTCCCTGACTTGATTGTTCTACATTAGGTTAGGATTTTTAAAAATTAAGACTTAAATTCTGCTAAATATAAGACTATATGGTCCTCTAGATTTGTGGTTTGCTAGTCATAGGCAGAAAGNGTTCTCTTTTACTCCTGAACATGGAGGATAAAACATCCTGTGCTTTTTAGCCTTATCTAGGTCTCAGTTGTCTTATCAATTTTCTATTTCCCTGACTTGATTGTTCTACATAAGGTTAGGATAAAAAAAAAATTAAGACTTAAATTCTGCTAAATATAAGACTATATGGTCCTCTAGATTTGTGGTTTGCTAGTCACAGGCAGAAATGCTCTACATCTCTCAGTTCAGTTCAGTTCAGTCATCAGTCGTGTCTGACTCTTTGCACTCCAAGGACTGCAGTACGTCA
>SJYW01046034.1:404273-432791 GCA_006410735.1 Raphicerus campestris | reverse complement strand
ACCACTGAGCCACCCGGGAAGCCCCAGTCCTAGAGCTGGTTGCCAGGACCTCCTCCAGGGGAGCTCCTGGCCCCAGGGATGCAACCTGACTCTCCTGCACTGGCAGGCAAGCTCTTCACCACTGTGCCACCTGGGAAGCCATATATTGTCATTGTTCAGTCGCCCAGTCGTGTCTGACTCTCTCTGACCCCATGGGCTGCAGCACGCCAGGCCTTCTTGCCCCTCACCATCTCCTGATGTTTGACCATGTTCATGTCCATTTCATACGAGAGGCCATGTGTGTATACCCTGAATTGCTGGATCATATGGGGTAGCTTTAAACATAGGGGCCATATGTTGTGGTTATTTTTAGTTTTTTGGCCAAGCCTCACAGCATGCAAGATCTTAGTCCCTTGACCAGGGATCGAACCCATGCCTCCTAAGGGGAAGCGCAGGGCCTTAACCACTGGACCACCTGGGAAGTCCCAATGTTTAACTTTTTTAGAAACTGCCAACCTCTTTTCCCAAACGGCTGCACCATTAACACTCTGTAAAAGTGATATAAAAAGGAATTATTAGAAAAATGAAACTTAAATATCACACCAAAAGAAATCTAATTTCTATTACTATTAAATCATCAGCCATAAAATGTCTTTGTCAACTGCTATGAAGGTTTCTACACGCATCCTCTCGGGGTCTGCACTTACTTGCTGGTGGACAAGTAAGCTGCTGTTCTGGAACCAGCACCAGCCACAGACTACACTTGTCTCCTGGCCACACTGTCCCCAGAGGTCCTCACGGCCCCCTCCCATGTCCTAAGCCAGAACATCTCTTAGCATGAAAAGAAGAGCTTTTAATTATCATGCCAGGACACGAGGTATCCACCTGGCCAATGAGGCTGAGTGGTCCCTCAAACGAAGGACCTCGGCCACGGAGGTTCTACAGAAAGGACATGAGGAAACGGAGAGATGAGACAATGGTGAGCACTAGAGAGGTCTGAGCAATGGGCCCCTCCCGGGGGGCCAGCTGCTCCTCTCTTGGCCCTCAGCCTGTCACCCTCCTGGGAAGCTGCCCTGCTTCTCTAAGGGGAGAGGGCATCACCCAGCTGAGCAGAGCCACCTCCTGGGCAGGTGACCCTCCTCAAGTCTCAGCTATATGGCTGTTTGTCTGGGATGTTGCCCCCACCGGGTTCCAACAGCCTTGGCCAAGCTTTCAGGACCATGGACAGCACAGCGCCAGTGACAATGGGCCCCCTGGAGGCCCCTCACTTCAGATGGGGACAGGATCAGACCATGTCTTTAAGAGTCCTGCAGACTCTCTACCTGTACCCTCAGCACCCAACCTGGCAAACACTCCATGAGCCAAAGCTCCGTAGCTTCTCAGGGGCTGGCGGGCGCCAGGAGGGCAGCCAGGGAGCCGTCTTTCCCTGATAAAAACTAGAGAAAAGATCCATGAGAAGCAGAAACTGTAAAGCCAGTGGCTCCCCATGTTCCTGGGCTGTGGAGCCACAGGGCCGCTCTGGGACTGTGCTTGGTGATTCCTGGTTAAACGCCAGGTTGAACGGGCTTGCTGGGGGAAAATGCTTTTTTGTGAGCAGTACATGTCTCCCTGGTGTCCGCAGTGGTAATCTCTTCTGTGGGACAATCTCTCCTTTACAGGCTCCTGGCCAGTGGTGAGAGGGGCTCTCCTTTCCCTGCTCCTGGCCAGTGGTGAGAGGGGCTCTGGACAGGGGTCTGATAAGTAGATAGACCGCCACAAGTTATTTTAGGGTAAGGGTCCAACAGGCATCTTGCATTTCTGGCAGATGGGCTGGGTGACTTCATCAGGTCAAAAGGTCAGACTCCAGCCAGGCTGAGACATGCATAAGTCACACTTCCTGCACGGCCTCCCGGATCCATTTCGGAGAGCCCTCTTAGCAATGCTGACTCCATGTTTATTTTCCCTTTCCCAGCCTTCGCACTATTTACTGACATTTGGGGCCAGATCACCTGGAGTCCATCCTGTGCACTGGAGGATGTCGAAGTTCCAGCATCCCCAGTCCCTACCCACTCTCCTCCCAGGTTATAACCCCAAGATGCCTCCAGTCACTGCCCTGTATCCCTGGGGGAGGGGAGAGCCAGTGGGTTAGCCAGCTGATAAGGAGAACTGCCCGCTGGCCAGCAAAGCAGAGAATGGAGGATTCAGTGTGCTGGCCCAGGGATCCTGGCAGAGATGCTTAAATCATACCAGAGACAGGGGGATAAAGTTTAGCTCAGGAGACCCCAGCACCTGTCGGCCTCTCCCAAGATGAAACAGGAACTCAGGAATTCACAGGAGGTCAGCTGCAGGAAGCAGATGGCCCTGAGTGGCCTCAAACCAAGGGCAGAATTCACCCCCTGCCCCATGGAGATAAGAGGAAGATGCTACTTGCTGGAGCCATCCTATGGCAGGATCGGAGTTCAATTAAAGTGATTAGCACTGTTTGTTTCGATTCCACAGCTGCCTACAACCCACCTGGCCTTACTATGAGTTCAGAGAAATCAAGGAGGGGCGTGGGGGGAGGGGAGGCAATTCAGCCCAAATTGAAAATGTCCTCCTGTAATTACGAGATTGGAGAATATCCACTGAGGGTCAATAATGGGAAATCTAAGCACCACTGCGCCAAGATTACAGTTTTCCAATCGTTCCATCTTGGATTTTAATTTTCTCTCTCATCATCATGTCACCATAAGCGGAGATCCCACACAGCCTAACATCCCAGCTTGAAAGAGGTGGGCCGGGAGGCAGGACCAAAGCAGGGTTAGTCCAGACACACTGGACTCTCTGCATGAAATCTTTACGGCCGCATAACAAATTACTCCAAATGTAGTGGCTTCAAACAAGACACATTTATGACATGAAAGCTTCTGTGGGTCGAGAGTCTGATCACAGTCTAGCTGAGGCCTCTGCTGGGGTCTCACCAGGCTGCACGAGAGGTGTGGCTGGGACTGGGGTCTCCTGTGAGGCTTGGAGTCCCCTGGCAAAAACACATGGTTCTTGGTAGGATCCATTTTTCCTGACAGCAATAGAATTCCTAGCAGCTTGCTTCTTTAAAGTCCAGCAGGAAAGGGGGGGGCTCTGATTTCTGGTCCCTCTCCCTGACTAGATGAGGCCCATCAGGATAATCTCCATTGTGATGAACTCAATGTTAACAGTTTAAGGACCTTGATGACATCTGCAAAAGTCCTTTGCCTTTTCCATAGTCTCTGGGTGAGAAGCAAGTTAGAGGCCCCACCTGCACTCAAGGGAGGGGAATTTTGAAGGGTGTGGGTCACTGGAGGTCATCTGAGAATCCTGCCCCTCACACCTCCCACTGGAGTGCCTCACCAAGCCCTCCTCCCCCAAAAGCATAGAATCAGGCCATGGGAGGGTGGCACCACCTGGTGGACCCAGCAGCCAGCCAGGATTGAGAGCCTCCCAACTTGGGAGAGGAGATGGAGAAAGCAATCAAAAATCTGATGCAATCTGAGGCCGGTGCTTGTCTCCTGGTCTCCGGTCTTCTTCTTGTCCCAAGCCCCTGCCAGGATTCCTGGCTGCCCTGACCTGGGAGCCCTGACTAGCTACCTTCCTTCTTCCCAGGATGCTGAGCACAGGAAGACATGCAGGGAGCTATTCCAGGCGGGATGGGGACAGGGACCTGGGATTCGGGAGCCCAGTCAGCATTCAAACAATTTCCCCACATTTCTGCTCCTCACGTGCCTCCTTCCTCCTTCAGCACCGAGCTTAGATGTCACCTGGGTGAATCTCAGGCAACCCTGCTCAGGGCCAGCATCCATAATTTGCGCCGTACTGATCTGCCCTGGATTCATATGTTTGAGTCTCTCTTTCATGGCGGCACATATATGACTTAGGATTAGTTTCAGCTAAGTAGGAAAAAAAAAGTAGCGCGTCAAGAAACACCTGGAGTAAGAGGCAAATCTGGCCTTGGAGTACAGGATGAAGCAGGGCAAAGGCTAATAGAGTTTTGCCAAGAGAATGCACTGGTCATAGCAAACACCCTCTTCCAACAACACAAGAGAAGACTCTACCATGGACATCACCAGATGGTCAACACCAAAATCAGATTGATTATATTCTTTTCAGCCAAAGATGGAGAAGCTCTCTCTATACAGTCAGCAAAAACAAGACCAGNATAACATTATATATTACTTATAAATTTTTTATAAGTATAAAAGAGACGTGAACAATTACCCATTTCAGTATTCTGGCCAGGACAATTCCAAGGACTGTATACTCAATGGGGTCACAAAGAGTTGGACACAACTGAGCGACTTTCACTTTCACTTTTGTATATTTTTAAAAATCATCTATGTTCCTTTTTGAAAATAAGTTCTATGATAGCAGGAACTGTGTTTCATTCACTGTTTGTTTTTATTAGTGTCTTTTGTTCTCTTCTATTAAGTATTTTGCCTGGCTTATAGTTTTCCGTCCCTTATTTTCAATCTTATTATTTTGTTTCAGCTAGTGGTAAGTGCTATAAAAATCATAAAACACCTAATGGAGAACGACAATGGGGAGCATTTCTATAGATGAAGTGGTCAGGGAAGGAATCCTTAAGGATTACTTCTCATTTCAGTCAAGGCTTGAAGAATAGAAAATGAACAAGCATAAATGAATGAATAGAAATCTGGAGAAAGAGAGTACTCTGGACTGAAGAAATAGCAAGTATGAATTTCCCAAGTGGGAGTAAATCTATGTTAATAGTTACTGGACTAGTAGGTAAGAGGTTAGACATAAGAGTCACTCTTAATGGCATGGAGTGATAAGGATAGGTAAGGCCTGTAGGTCATCATGAGGAGAGTAAATTTTATTCCAAGTACACTGGGAATCCATTGGGTGTTCTTAAATAAGAAAAGAGCATGATCTGATTCTCATCTTTAAAAAACAACTTAGGCTGTTATGTAGAGAATATCTGGAAAAGAATAAGGGCAAACAAGGAGAGTAGATAATGAGAGAAGACTGTTTCTGGATAAGAGCAGTTTCAGTGGAGACTGAAGGAAATGGATAAATTTGCCTTGTAAGTAGAACTGACAAAACTTGTCAGGAATGCTAGCTGACATGACCCCAAAGGCTAATTTTCTTTCCCCTTTTAGTAATTTGGCAAAGAACTGACAATGGAAGAATAGGTTGATGGTAGCTGCTGAATTCTTGATACTCTCTTTTCTAACAAAGATCTTTCAACTAAGAACCTCCTGTTGTTATATAATCACTTAGATCACTTCCCTGTTCCTCTTTTAAAAATAAATATGCCAATCCTATGAAAAGTTATGTAATTATATCAACTTGATACAGAGAAACATTTGACAAAATCCTGCACTCATTCATAACAAAAATTCTTAGCAAGTTAAGAATTGAAGGGAATTATCTCAGTTTGATAAAGACTGTATAAAAAACATCAATAACAATATACCTAGTGGTGAAAGACTGAATACTTCCTCCGTAAAATCAGGGACAAGGCAAGGATGTCTGCTCTCACTATTCTTATTCAACATTGTAATGGAAGTTCTCATCACTGCAATAAGACATAAGGAGGAAATAAAAGGCATATAGATCAGAAAGGAAGAAGTAAAACTGTCCCTATTTATATGGGTGATATAATTATCTATGTAGAAAGATCCAACATATGGGCAAAAACAAAACGAAACAAAAAATTCCTCAAACTACTGAGTTAAACAAGGTTACAACATATAATATCAACATATGAAAAAATTAATCACATTTCCTTATACAACATTAAAAATTAGGAAACCAAGATTAAAAAAACAGTATCATTTACAGTTTCTCCAAAGAAAATGAAATACTTACTTAGGTATATGCTTAACAAAGTATATATAAGATTTGTGTACTGAATATCAGTGGTCTCTGACCATTTTGGCACCAGAGACCAATTTCATGGAAGAGTTTTTCCATGGATCAGGTTAAGAGGATTGGGGGGGTGGGGTGGTGATGGTTTTGGAATGATTCAAGCAAATTACATTTATTATGCACTTTATAGCTGTTATTGTGGCTCAGCTGGTAAAGAATCTGCCTGCAATATGCGACACGTGTGTTCAATCCCTGGGTTGGGAAAATCCCCTGGAGAAGGGAAAGGCTACCCACTTCAGTATTCTGGCCTGGAGAATTCCATGGGCTGTATAGACTGTGAGGTTGCAAAGAGTCAGATATGAAGGAGCGATTTTCACTTTCACTTATTTCTATTATTATTATGTCAGCTCCACCTCACATTATCAGGCACAAGATCCTGTACATTGAGGACCCCTGCTGAAAATTGCTGAATGATGATGAAAGAAATCAAAGAGTACTCAAATGGAAAGACAGACTTTGTTCATAAATGGGAAGATTCAACATTATAAAGCTGTCAATTTTCCTTAAATTTATGTATAGATTCTGTCTCTTATACACATCTTAAGTATAAAAGAGAAGTGAACAATTACCCATTTCAGTATTCTGGCCAGGACAATTCCAAGGACTGTATACTCAATGGGGTCACAAAGAGTTGGACACAACTGAGCAACTTTCACTTTCACTTTTGTATATTTTTAAAAATCATCTATGTTCCTTTTTGAAAATAAGTTCTATGATAGCAGGAACTTTGTTTCATTCACTGTTTGTTTATATTAGTGTTTTTTGTTCTCTTCTATTAAGTATTTTGCCTGGTTTATAGTTTTTCGTCCCTTATTTTCAATCTTATTATTTTGTTTCAGCTAGTGGTAAGTGCTATAAAAATCATAAAACACCTAATGGAGAACGACAATGGGGAGCATTTCTATAGATGAAGTGGTCAGGGAAGGAATCCTTAAGGATTACTTCTCATTTCAGTCAAGGCTTGAAGAATAGAAAATGAACAAGCATAAATGAATGAATAGAAATCTGGAGAAAGAGAGTACTCTGGACTGAAGAAATAGCAAGTATGAATTTCCCAAGTGGGAGTAAATCTATGTTAATAGTTACTGGACTAGTAGGTAAGAGGTTAGACATAAGAGTCACTCTTAATGGCATGGAGTGATAAGGATAGGTAAGGCCTGTAGGTCATCATGAGGAGAGTAAATTTTATTCCAAGTACACTGGGAATCCATTGGGTGTTCTTAAATAAGAAAAGAGCATGATCTGATTCTCATCTTTAAAAAACAACTTAGGCTGTTATGTAGAGAATATCTGGAAAAGAATAAGGGCAAACAAGGAGAGTAGATAATGAGAGAAGACTGTTTCTGGATAAGAGCAGTTTCAGTGGAGATTGAAGGAAATGAATAAATTTGCCTTGTAAGTAGAACTGACAAAACTTGTCAGGAATGCTAGCTGACATGACCCCAAAGGCTAATTTTCTTTCCCCTTTTAGTAATTTGGCAAAGAACTGACAATGGAAGAATAGGTTGATGGTAGCTGCTGAATTCTTGATACTCTCTTTTCTAACAAAGATCTTTCAACTAAGAACCTCCTGTTGTTATATAATCACTTAGATCACTTCCCTGTTCCTCTTTTAAAAATAAATATGCCAATCCTATGAAAAATTATGTAATTATATCAACTTGATACAGAGAAACATTTGACAAAATCCTGCACTCATTCATAACAAAAATTCTTAGCAAGTTAAGAATTGAAGGGAATTATCTCAGTTTGATAAAGACTGTATAAAAAACATCAATAACAATATACCTAGTGGTGAAAGACTGAATACTTCCTCCGTAAAATCAGGGACAAGGCAAGGATGTCTGCTCTCACTACTCTTATTCAACATTGTAATGGAAGTTCTCATCACTGCAATAAGACATAAGGAGGAAATAAAAGGCATATAGATCAGAAAGGAAGAAGTAAAACTGTCCCTATTTATATGGGTGATATAATTATCTATGTAGAAAGATCCAACATATGGGCAAAAACAAAACGAAACAAAAAATTCCTCAAACTACTGAGTTAAACAAGGTTACAACATATAATATCAACATATGAAAAAATTAATCACATTTCCTTATACAACATTAAAAATTAGGAAACCAAGATTAAAAAAACAGTATCATTTACAGTTTCTCCAAAGAAAATGAAATACTTACTTAGGTATATGCTTAACAAAGTATATATAAGATTTGTGTACTGAATATCAGTGGTCTCTGACCATTTTGGCACCAGAGACCAATTTCATGGAAGAGTTTTTCCATGGATCAGGTTAAGAGGATTGGGGGGGTGGGGTGGTGATGGTTTTGGAATGATTCAAGCAAATTACATTTATTATGCACTTTATTTCTGTTATTGTGGCTCAGCTGGTAAAGAATCTGCCTGCAATATGCGACACGTGTGTTCAATCCCTGGGTTGGGAAAATCCCCTGGAGAAGGGAAAGGCTACCCACTTCAGTATTCTGGCCTGGAGAATTCCATGGGCTGTATAGACTGTGAGGTTGCAAGGAGTCAGATATGAAGGAGCGATTTTCACTTTCACTTATTTCTATTATTATTATGTCAGCTCCACCTCACATTATCAGGCACAAGATCCTGTACATTGAGGACCCCTGCTGAAAATTGCTGAATGATGATGAAAGAAATCAAAGAGTACTCAAATGGAAAGACAGACTTTGTTCATAAATGGGAAAATTCAACATTATAAAGCTGTCAATTTTCCTTAAATTTATGTATAGATTTAATGTAATTAGATATAGACAACCTTATTCTAAAATTGATATGGAAATATACAAGCTTTAGAATAACTAAAATAATCCTAATAAATAAGAATAAAGTGGAATCACTCTACCCAAAATTATTAATAAAACTTACTATGCATGCATGCTGAGTTGCTTGTAATGTATGACTCTTTGTGACTCTATGGACTGTAGCCTGCCAGGCTCCTCTGCCCATGGGATTCTCTAGGCAAGAATACTAGAGAGGGTTACCATGCCCTCCTCTAGGGGATGTTCCTGACCCAGGAATCAAACCTGCATCTCTTACGTTTCCTTCCTTTTTAGGTGGGTTCTTTACAACTAGTGCTACCTGGGAAGCCCAAGGTTTACTGTGCTGCTGCTGCTAAGTTGCTTCGGTCATGTCCGACTCTGTGTGACCCCATAGGTGGCAGCCCACTAGGCTCCTCTGTCCCTGGGATTCTCCGAGGAAGAATACTGGAGTGGGTTGCCATTTCCTTCTCCAATGCGTGAAAGTGAAAAGTGAAAGTGAAGTCACTCAGTTGTGCTCTACTCTTAGCAACTTCATGGACTACATACAGCCTACCAGCCTCCTCCATCCATGGGATATTCCAGGCAAGAGTACTGGAGTAGGGTGCTATTGCCTTCTCCGAAGATTTACTATATAGCTGCAATAATCAAAATAGTGTGGTATTAGTGGAGCAATAGACACATAGATCACTATAACCAAATAAAAAACATAAATTGATCTACAGAAATATGCTCAATTGACTTTTGACAATGTGAAAAATGGAGAATGACAGTCCTTAAAATGGAGAAGGCAATGGCAGCCCACTCCAGTACTCTTGCCTGGCAAATCCCATCAGAGGAGCCTGGTAGGCTGCAGTCCATGCGATCGCTAAGAGTCAGACACAACTGAGAGACTTCGCTTTCACTTTTTGCTTTCATGCATTGGAGAAGGAAATGGCAACACACTTCAGTGTTTTTGCCTTGAGAATCCCAGGGACAGCGGAGCCTGGTGGGCTGCCGTCTATACACGACTGAAGCAACTTAGCAGCAGCAGCAGCAGCAGCAGAAGTGACTTAGCAGCAGCAGCAGCAGTCCTTTAAAAAAGATTGAGTTGAAGCAACTGGATATCTGAAGGCAAAAATTTGACCTTGACCTCAATTTCACAGCTTATTATAAACAAACTAAAAAACGAATCATTGACCTAAGTGTAAAAAGTAAAACTGTAAACTTCTAGAAAAAAAGTTATCGAAAAATGTATAAAACATGGAAACACAAAAGACCCCAAACAGCCAGCACAGTCTTGAGAATGAAGAGGAAAACGGAAGTATCATACTCCCTACAAACTATACTACAAAGCTATACTACAAACTGTACTACAAAGCTACAGTCATCAAAACAGCATGGCACTGGTACCAAAACAGACACATAGATCAGTGGAACAGAATAGGGAGCCCAGAAATGAACTCACGTGTATATGGACATGTAATCTACACTAGACAAGGCAACATACAATATACAAAGGGGAAAGGACAACCTCATCAATAAATAGTTTGGGGGAGAACAGGACAGCTACATGCAAATAAATCAAACTGGACTACTCATATGAAACATAAAAATAAATTCAAAATGGATTAAAGACAAATGTAAGACGTGAAACCATAATATTTTTACAAGATAACATAGGCAGCAAGCTATTTTGAATATGTCTCTTCAGGGAAGGGCAACAAAAACAAATAATAAATCAGACTATGGCACACTAAAAACTTTTGCAAATTGAAGGAAGCTATCAACAAAATGAAAAAGCCACCTACTGAATGGGAGAAGAAACTTAATACTTGCAAATGATATATGCAATAAGGGATTAAAAAAGAGCACATCTAATTCAACATCAAAAAACCAAATGACCCAATTGAAAAATGGACAGAAGGCTTGAATAGATAGTTTTCCAAAGAAAATATGCAAATAACCAACAGGCAAATGAAAATACATCCAACATCATTAATTATCAGGGAAATGGAAATCAAAGCCAGACTGGACATTACCTTACAATTCTCAGAATGGCTGCTATCAAAAAAGAGAACAAAGACCAAGCGATGGTGAGAATGTGAAGGAAAGGAAGCCCCTAAGCCCTGACAGAGGGAAGGTAAATCAGTATAGCCACTACGGAAAACTGTATGATGATTCCTCAAAAAAACTACAAATAGAATTACAGTTTGACCCAGAAATCCAACTCCTGAGTACTTATCAAAAGAAAAGGAAAACAAAAACACAATTAGAAAAGTTTCACGCACCCCAGTGTTCGTTACANGGAAAACTGTATGATGATTCCTCAAAAAAACTACAAATAGAATTACAGTTTGACCCAGAAATCCCACTCCTGAGTACTTATCAAAAGAAAAGGAAAACAAAAACACAATTAGAAAAGTTTCATGCACCCCAGTGTTCGTTACATTATTTAAAATAGCCAAGATAAGAAGGTAAATCAAAGTGAACTGGACATGCTCAAGCAGGAGATGGCAAGAGCGAACATTGATATTTTAGGAATCAGTGAACTAAAATGGATGGGAATGGGAGAATTTAATTCAGATGACCTTTATATTTATTACTGTGATCAAGAATTCCTTAGAAGAAATGGAGTAGCCCTTATATTCACCAAAAGAGTCCAGAATGCAGTACTTGGGTACAATCTCAAAAACAACACAGTAAACTCAGTTCATTCCAACTCAAACCATTCAACATCACAGTAATCCAAGTCTATGCTCCAATCATTAATGTAAAAGAAGCTAAAGTTGACAGTTCTATGAAGACTTCCAAGAACTTCCAGAACTAAAAAAAAAAAAAAAATGTCCTTTTCATCATAGAGGATTAGAATGCAAAAGCAAGAAGTCAAGAGATACCTGGAGTAACAGGAAATTTTGGCTTTGGGTACAAACTGAAGTAGGGCAAAGGCTGAGGTTTGCCAAGAGAATGCACTGGTCAAAGCAAACACCCTCTTCCAACAACACAAGACTCTACACATGTACATAACCAGATGGTCAATACCAAAATTAGATTGATTAGATTCTTTGTAGCCAAAGATGGAGAAAATCTATACAGTTAGCAAAAACAAGACCAGGAGCTGACTGTGGGTCAGATAATGAACTCATTGTACAGGAGGTGGTGACCAAAATCATTCCAAAGAAAAAGAAACACAAGAAGGCAAAGTGGTTGCCTGAGGAGGTTTTACAAATAGCTGAGAAAAGATGTGAAAGAAAAAGGAGAAAGGGAAAGATATACCCAACTGAATGCAGAGTGCCAGAGAATAGCAAGGAGAGGTAAGAAAGCCTTTTTAAATGAATAATGCAAAGCAATAGAGGGAAAAAATAGAACAGGAAAGATCAGAGATCTCTTCAATAATATTGGAGATACCAATAACATTGGAGATACCATCTTTCATGCAAAGATGGGCACAATAAAGACAGAAATGGTATGGACCTAACAGAAGCAGAAGATATTAAGAAGAGGAGGCAAGAACACACAGAAGAGATAATATGCAAAAAAGGTCTTAATGACCCAGATAACCATGATAGTGTGGTCAATCATTTAGAGCCAGGCATCCTGGAATGTGAAGTTAAATGGGCCTTTGGAGGTATTACTATGAACAAAGCTAGTGGAGGTGATGGAATTCCAGCTGAGCTACTTCAAATCCTAAAAGACAATGCCGTTAAAGTGTTCCACTCAATATGCCAGCAAATTTGGAAAACTCAGCAGTGGCCACAGGACTGGAAAAGGTCAGTTTTCATTCCAAACAGAAATAAGGGCAATGCCAAAAAATTTTCAAGCTACAATACAATTTCACTCATTTCACATGCTAGCAAGTAATGCTCAAAATCCTTTGAGTTAGGTTTCAAAAGTACTTGAACTGAGAACTTCCAGATATATAGGCTGGCTTTAGAAAAGGAAAAGGAGCTAGATTTCAAATTGCCAACATCTATTGAATCATATAAAAAGCAAGGGAATTCCAAAAATAAAAAAGCCATCTACTTCTGCTTCATTGACTATGCTAAAGCCTTTAACTGTGGATCGCAGCAAACTGTGGAAAACTCTTAAAGAGGTGGGAGTAGCAAATTACCTTATCTGTCGACTGAGAAATCTTGTGCAGGTAAAGAAGCAACCATTAAAACTGGACATGGACCAACTGACTGATTCAGAATTGGGAAAGGAGTATGTCAAGCCTGTATATTGTCACCCTTACTTATTTAACTTCTATGCAGAATGCCAGGCTGGATGACTCACAAGCTAAAATCAAGATAGACAGGAGAAATATCAACAATTTCAGATATGCAGATGTTACCACTCTAATGGCAGAAAATGAAGAGGAACTAAAGAGCCTCTTGATGAGGGTGAAAGAGGAGAGTGAAAAAGCTGGCTTAAAACTCAACATTCAAAAAACTAAGACCATGGCATCTAGTTCCAACACTTCCTGACAAATAGGTGGGGAAAAAGTGGAAACAGTGACAGATTTTACTTTTGTGGACTCTAAAATCACTGCAGATGGTGACTGCAGCCACAAAATTAAAAGACAATTGCTCCTTGGAAGAAAAGTTTGACAAACCTAGACTGCGTACTAAAAACAAAAACATCACTTTGCCAACAAAGTTCCTTATAGTCAAACCTATGGCTTTTCCAGGAGTCATGTGTGGATGTGCAACTTGGACCATAAAGAAGTCTGAGTGCTGAACAATTGATATTTTGGAATTGTGATGCTGGAGAAGACTTTTGAGAGTCCCTTGGACAGCAAAAAGATCAAACTAGTCAATCTTAAATGAAGTTAACCCTGAATATTCATTGGAAGAACTGATGCTGAAGCTGAAGCTCCAGTACTTTGGCCACGTGATGGGAAGAGCCAACTCACTGGAAAAGACACTGATGCTCGGAAAGACTGAGGGCAGGAGGAGAAGTGGGCAACAGAGAATGAGATGGTTGGATGGCATCAGTTACTCATTGGATATGAGTTTGAGCAAACTCTGGGTAATATTGAAGGACAGGGAAGCCTGGTATGCTGCACTTCATGGAGTTGCAAAGAGTCAGAAGTGACTTAGTGACTGAACAACAATGAGACAAGACATGGAAGCAATCTAAGTATTCATCAGTAGATGAGTGGGCAAGGAAAATGTGGTAAACATTATCAATGGAATATTAATCAGCCATAAGAAAGAATGAACTCTTTCCATTTGTGACAAATTGGTTGGATTTTGGGTATTATACTAAGTGAAAGAAGCTAAACATATACTGTATGATTTCACTTATGTATAGAGTCTAGAAAGCAAAACAAATGAGCAAACATAAAGCAGAAACAGAATCATAAATATAGAGAACAAACAGGTGGCTGCCAAAGGGGAAAGGGATGAAAGAAAAAAAGAAATAGGTGAGGGATATTGAGATACAGACTTCCATTTGCAAAATAAATGATTCATGGGTATGAAAATAACTATGTGTATCTTTGAATGGTGACATCATAATTAGCATTATCCTTGTTGATCACTTTGAAATGTAAAAGGTAAAAACAAAAGAAGAATTAAACCAATGGAAAATAATACTATGTTTTTAATATGGAGACGAGATCATTAAAATATTAGTTTTTCATAAACTAACAAATGCACCAGATTTTGACTTGCTTGAATGTAACTGTTTTGAGTATGTGCATGTGTTGGGGAAGGGTGTAATTTAAATAAGCTGCTTCTAAAATTTATATGAAAATTTTAAGCAAACAAAAACATCTAAAAATATTCTGAGGAAGAATAGTGGCAGGTAAATATCTCTATTAGGTAATAAAACATTTTAAAACAGATATGTAAGTGGAATAGAATTAAAATTCTNTAAATAAGCTGCTTCTAAAATTTATATGAAAATTTTAAGCAAACAAAAACATCTAAAAATATTCTGAGGAAGAATAGTGGCAGGTAAATATCTCTATTAGGTAATAAAACATTTTAAAACAGATATGTAAGTGGAATAGAATTAAAATTCTGCATTATTTCCATATTTCACATTGTGTCAGAGGACTTTTCATTTGCTCCAGGGAAGGGTAAACCCAAAAGAATTCAGGGGAAAAAAAAGTCAATTGAATTTCAAAAAGTTTTTTTAATGCATAACGAAAACATGTGCCTGAAAAGCTGAAATAGTTTTTAACTTTAGCAAACTTTTCTGGAGAGGAAAGCTTATTTGAGTTTATGAAGAATAATTTTGAATATCAAAAGCCTAAGCACTAAAAGTACTTTGTATCTGAAACATATAAGGTAAACTACTACAGAATTAGGAAGGATTTAGGTTTTTCTGCTGAAATAAAACAAAGGTGTCTGGCTTTGTGGAGATGATAACACTAGAATTAGCTGGTTATTGGGGAAGGCCCACTCTTGCACCTACTGGAGATGCCAGGTTTACCCTATTGTAAAGAAGGAAGGGAGGCATCTGATAAAGCAGAAGTGATATGTCCCTCACTTCCCAACTTCAGAAAGCACGTGACGTGGAGCAGAAATAGATGAGTGATACATCCAAGAGGATGTCTTGGTGACTCCTCATTGTGTCCTATTTACTCCATTATAGGGTTAAGGGTGCAACTAAATGTCCAAGTGCCCTCAAGTGCTTGGAGAGAGAGGGCCAGTGAGCTGAGTAATCACAAGGAAGATGAAGCAGGAACCACATTATTTGAAGAACATGACAAGACCAGAGTCATCTCAAAAGATATCAACAAGGATGACTACAAGGGTCATGTATCCATACTGAGTCCAACATGGACAGATGGAAGTGACCATGGATCNCAATCACAAGGAAGATGAAGCAGAAACCACATTGTTTGAAGAACATGACAAGACCAGAGTCATCTCAAAAGATATCAACAAGGATGACTACAAGGGTCATGTATCCATACTGAGTCCAACATGGACAGATGGAAGTGACCATGGATCAAGTTCCTCATCTTCCCTGCTAAGAAAGCTAGAAGCCTCTGATACCAACCCAAGATTCTTGGACTCCTTAATCAATAGAAATAGATAGGCCAGACAGGAAATTCAGGCAAGGCTTTATTGGGACTTGGGATGCAGTACAAAGTAGTGAAAGCGAGTTAACAGGTTCCTTTGCTGGCTCCTAAGTGGGGGTGAGGGGGTGAGCTAGTCCTTTAAATAGGATGAGGCTAGGGGCAGACCTCTTGGGTCAGGGCAGAGGAGTGGCTTAAGTGGTCTACTCACCTCCTTGCTGGTGCTATGTGCGGGGATCATGCATAGGACCCTGCTTTTGCTCAACACTTTAGAAGTAGCAGTTGGGTTTTTGATAGTTTTGTATTTTATTATTCATAATTGCTTGACTACTCCCCAGGTGGCACTAGTGGTAAAGATTCTGCCTGCCAGTGTAGGAGACATAAGAGATGTTGGTTCAATCCCTGAGTTGGGAAGATCCCCTGGAAAAGGAAAAGGCAACTGACTCCAGTATTTCTGCCTGGAGAATCCCATGGACAGAGAAGCCTGGCAGGCTACAGTTCATAGGGTAGGGATGAGTGGGACATGACTGAAGCGACTTAGCATACACACAAGCCATGTGTGCAGTTATTTTTAGCTACTNTAGGAGACATAAGAGATGTTGGTTCAATCCCTGAGTTGGGAAGATCCCCTGGAAAAGGAAAAGGCAACTGACTCCAGTATTCCTGCCTGGAGAATCCCATGGACAGAGAAGCCTGGCAGGCTACAGTTCATAGGGTAGCGATGAGTGGGACATGACTGAAGCGACTTAGCATACACACAAGCCATGTGTGCAGTTATTTTTAGCTACTTATAGTTTCTTTGTATTTTGTTGTTGGAGGATAGGTTTGTCCAGGTGCAAGAACTGCAACAGTGACAGACTTTATTTTCTTGGGTTCCAAAATCACTGCAGATGGTGACTTCAGCTACGATATTAAAGGATGTTTGCTTCTTGGAAGAAAAGCTATGACAAACTTAGACAGCATATTAAAAAGCAGAGACATTACTTTGTTGACAAAGGTCCATATAGTCAAAGCTATGGTTTTTCTAGTAGTCGTGTATGGATGTGAGAGTTGGACCATAAGGAAGGCTGAGCGCTGAAGAATTTATGCTTTTGAAATGTGGTGTTGAAGAATGTCATGGTCTTTGTAGACCAGGACCTGGGGATTGGAGTTGGGGTACTTTATTTGCAGAAACACATGCTTTTGTATCTTCAATAAAATGATTAGTCAGCCATTAAAAAGAATGAAATTCCACCAGTTGCAACAAAATGGATAGTCCTTTAAGAAAAAGGTCACTGAAGAGAGTCACTGAAGGGAGTCGCTGAAGGGAGTCCAAGCAGGTGCTCTTTCCCATGATCTCAGTTCTGAGAATTGCATGCAGTTCGTTCCTGTTTCCCAGGAACTGATAAGGAACAGAGAGTCCTTGAGAAGCGGCACACAAAGGAAGAAAACAACATATTGGATCCCTTAAAGTTGAACATCCCCTGACAGGTGAACAGTCTTGAGAGTCCCTGGTTTGCAAGGAAATCAAAGCAGTCAATCCTAAAGGATATCAATCTTAAATATTCATTAGAAGGACTGATGCTGAAACCAAAGCTACGATCCTTTGGCCACCTGATGTGGATAGCCAACTTATTAGAAAAGACCCAGATGCTGGGAAAGATTGAAGGCAGGAGGAGAAGGAGATGATTGACAGAGGACGAGATGGTTGGATGGCATCACTGACTCAGTAGACATGAGTTTGAGCAAGTTCTGGGATATGGTAAAGGACAAGGAAGTCTGGTGTGCTAGAGTCCATGCAGTCACAAAGAGCTGGACACAACTGAATGATTGAACAACAACAACCAGCACTGCAACAAAGGGTTCCAGGCCCCAGGTCTAGACTGTCTCACCTCCACCAGATCATGATCCACTTCGAGGATAATGAGGAAGAAAGGAGACGACCAGGACCTTGAGTTTCACTGTTTAGTCATAAAATGACTTAATTACTAAATTGTCTAAGTTTACAGGAAAAGACTAGTGGACTTTTTCTAGCAGACTCTTGAGTGGGGGTGAGGGGGTGAGCTAGTCCTTTAAATGGGATGAAGTTAGGGACAGACCTCTTGGGTCAGGGCAGAGAAGTGGCCCAAGTCAGGCCCTTTTCCTACCTGACTTTTTCAGGCAGATCAGCAGCTCAGAATTACAAAGCACACTGAATTGCAGATTGGTTTTAAAGTTAGATTTTTATGTGCTATAGCCTATATAGCTTATAAAATGCATAATCACTTTATAGATTTTATTTGCTATTTCTGTATTTAAAAATATTCTGCAATGAGAAGACTGTGTATTCATATATATATTTGTATCTTTTAATAAATAGATCAGTATAATAATTTTGACTTGCTCAGTAATTATCAATATTGACCATTATAGTTTGATTCAACACCTATTTTTTAAATCACAAATTAAGTCTAAAGTTCACCCTGATTCTTTTTTTAAATTTATTTTTAAGATGAGGAACAGTACATTGTCTTCTATTATTCCATTTCTAACTCAGTTGCTTTAATTTTATGAAAGTTTTCAAGTCAAAAGTCCTTTAGTGTTGACTTTTTTTCAGATTTTTTAAAAAAATTTTACTTTATTTTACCTTATAATACTATATTGGTTTTGCCATACATCAACATGAATCCACCACGGGTGTACACGTGTTCCCAATCCTGAACCCCCCACCCACCTCCCTCCCCATACTATCTCTCTGGGTCATCCCAGTGCAAAAACTACCTAATTTATCAGAAAGGTGCTATGCTGATTCTTTTCATATTTCCATTAATTTTGTTTCTTTGCCTTTGTGAATTTACATATAAAAGGCAGGAGAGGGCCCAACCTGAACAGCCTTTTCTAAACTCTCTTTGGCTCCTCCTGACCATCCCCTTGCCCTTCTTGTTTCTCTCCTATCACAAGAAGTTCCAATTTGGATCTGCTTCTAATTTTTCTTTCTTCTTAGCTAATTTCATAGCATTCTTCCAATGCTTTGATCCCTGAGCTATTAGTCTTCTCTTCTTTTGAGCCTGCTATATGTCTTGCCCATGAGAGAGCCCTTCTTTAAGCCTCACAAGGACTTTTTCATGTGACTTATCTCTAGCCAGAAGAAGTGAAGTGTCAGACCAAGTCATGTAAGCTCCATACACGTCATATGTGGTTAGTACGTCTCTCCACTCAACTTCTTCACTTCCCACAACCCTGGTTTCCTTTCCTTTGAAGTCCTGCATGCTTGAAAATATTCTCTCTAGAAAGATTCTAGCTGATTGTAAACCCATTTCCTAAAAGGTATTTACATTTTCACTTTGTTTATCATATTAAAACCCAAGGCACTTAGATTTCTGCACAGTATCCTTCCTAGTGACCACTTGTTCAAGCATCCAATTTTTGTTAGAAGATTCAGTGAAATAGTGATTTTAATGTGGTTTATACCATGTTAAAAAGTGAACTGGTCACTTTCAATTTGAGTTTGAGATTGACCTTGGGTGGCCTCAGCCTACAACAGCTTGGAGTGGGGCTTGGGTTCCCAGAAAGAGAATGAGGCTGGGTTGAGGAGAAGAGAACATCAGATCTTAGCCACTAGACACGTGATCAGTGATAAGGGCCCTGTCATTTCGGCTTTGCAGAAAAGAATCAGCACAAAGAAAGAAAGTAGTAAACCAAGTAAAGTATTTACTAAGAGGAAAAGAGGACAGGACCTGTGGATATACACAGAGGCCGACTCAGAGTTCCTGGGTCACCCCCTGTAGTAGTTTGAATTACTTATATTGAGTATTTCTTCCAAGTTTCCTTTGGCCAATCTTTTTGATTTGCCTGGTTGACAGTGCATATTTCATACGTCTTAGGATCCTCCCATGTGAGTGCACACATCTCTTAGGCAAGAGAGATTTTACTGAAAAGGCATCTGGGTAGAACTTCCCTTAGCATAACTGCTCTTTGGCCTCCAAGGAGTTTCTGCACATGTGTAGTCAAGGAGGTCTCCTAACTTCAAGAATGAAAAATATGTGGTCTGGGTGGGGCCCAGCCCCCTCCTTTAATTGTCCTGCTATTCTTGACTTGGAGTTTCAATCCACAGGGAATGAATCCCAAATAGCTTTACCATGGGGAGAGGGAAGAGGCTCATCTACCTCCTGCCTCAAGATGAACATGAGATCACATTCTGATCTTAAAATTATCTCCTGGAATAGGGCCAGTGTGTATTTATTTACAAGTCTGTGGAGTGACTTGTGTTTTTATTATGCTAACAAAGAGGCTGAGGAAGTGAAAAATCATTTGTTAGAGGCTTGCCCCTCAGCTCCATTTTTGCTCTGGCCCTGTATATGATGTATGAAACTTCGCCAATCATTTGAAATACTGGCTTTGTAACTTTACCGGTATAGACTTCCTCCTAGAAGGCATGCACACCTATTTGGGTAGGGATCTCATCTTAGGGAAGGGGTTTCTACCCACCACTCTCTGCAGAGTATCCTGGACTTCTTTGTTTCTTAGACTATACACAGCAGGGTTTAGTAAAAGTGTTATGACAGTGAAGGTCACTGAGATCAGCTGGTCCTCATCCCTGCTGTTCTCTGACTTGGGCTTGCGGTAGGCAATGGAGGCACAGCTACAGTGGACAATGGCCACAGTAAGGCGGGAGGCGCAGGTGGCAAAGGCCTTCTTTCAGCCCTCACCTGAGGCAGTCTTGAGGATGATGGAGATAATGAAGATTTAGGAGGTGAAGTGGAAGGTGGCAGGGCCTGTGATGGCCAAGAGACTAATAATTAAGTTCAGGATATCATTGATGATTGGNGTCCTATTTACTCCATTATAGGGTTAAGGGTGCAACTAAATGTCCAAGTGCCCTCAAGTGCTTGGAGAGAGAGGGCCAGTGAGCTGAGTAATCACAAGGAAGATGAAGCAGGAACCACATTATTTGAAGAACATGACAAGACCAGAGTCATCTCAAAAGATATCAACAAGGATGACTACAAGGGTCATGTATCCATACTGAGTCCAACATGGACAGATGGAAGTGACCATGGATCAAGTTCCTCATCTTCCCTGCTAAGAAAGCTAGAAGCCTCTGATACCAACCCAAGATTCTTGGACTCCTTAATCAATAGAAATAGATAGGCCAGACAGGAAATTCAGGCAAGGCTTTATTGGGACTTGGGATGCAGTACAAAGTAGTGAAAGCGAGTTAACAGGTTCCTTTGCTGGCTCCTAAGTGGGGGTGAGGGGGTGAGCTAGTCCTTTAAATAGGATGAGGCTAGGGGCAGACCTCTTGGGTCAGGGCAGAGGAGTGGCTTAAGTGGTCTACTCACCTCCTTGCTGGTGCTATGTGCGGGGATCATGCATAGGACCCTGCTTTTGCTCAACACTTTAGAAGTAGCAGTTGGGTTTTTGATAGTTTTGTATTTTATTGTTCATAATTGCCTGACTACTCCCCAGGTGGCACTAGTGGTAAAGATTCTGCCTGCCAGTGTAGGAGACATAAGAGATGTTGGTTCAATCCCTGAGTTGGGAAGATCCCCTGGAAAAGGAAAAGGCAACTGACTCCAGTATTTCTGCCTGGAGAATCCCATGGACAGAGAAGCCTGGCAGGCTACAGTTCATAGGGTAGGGATGAGTGGGACATGACTGAAGCGACTTAGCATACACACAAGCCATGTGTGCAGTTATTTTTAGCTACTTATAGTTTCTTTGTATTTTGTTGTTGGAGGATAGGTTTGTCCAGGTGCAAGAACTGCAACAGTGACAGACTTTATTTTCTTGGGTTCCAAAATCACTGCAGATGGTGACTTCAGCTACGATATTAAAGGATGTTTGCTTCTTGGAAGAAAAGCTATGACAAACTTAGACAGCATATTAAAAAGCAGAGACATTACTTTGTTGACAAAGGTCCATATAGTCAAAGCTATGGTTTTTCTAGTAGTCGTGTATGGATGTGAGAGTTGGACCATAAGGAAGGCTGAGCGCTGAAGAATTTATGCTTTTGAAATGTGGTGTTGAAGAATGTCATGGTCTTTGTAGACCAGGACCTGGGGATTGGAGTTGGGGTACTTTATTTGCAGAAACACATGCTTTTGTATCTTCAATAAAATGATTAGTCAGCCATTAAAAAGAATGAAATTCCACCAGTTGCAACAAAATGGATAGTCCTTTAAGAAAAAGTCACTGAAGAGAGTCACTGAAGGGAGTCACTGAAGGGAGTCCAAGCAGGTGCTCTTTCCCATGATCTCAGTTCTGAGAATTGCATGCAGCTCGTTCCTGTTTCCCAGGAACTGATAAGGAACAGAGAGTCCTTGAGAAGCGGCACACAAAGGAAGAAAACAACATATTGGATCCCTTAAAGTTGAACATCCCCTGACAGGTGAACAGTCTTGAGAGTCCCTGGTTTGCAAGGAAATCAAAGCAGTCAATCCTAAAGGATATCAATCTTAAATATTCATTAGAAGGACTGATGCTGAAACCAAAGCTACGATCCTTTGGCCACCTGATGTGGATAGCCAACTTATTAGAAAAGACCCAGATGCTGGGAAAGATTGAAGGCAGGAGGAGAAGGAGATGATTGACAGAGGACGAGATGGTTGGATGGCATCACTGACTCAGTAGACATGAGTTTGAGCAAGTTCTGGGATATGGTGAAGGACAGGGAAGTCTGGTGTGCTAGAGTCCATGGAGTCACAAAGAGTTGGACACAACTGAGTGATTGAACAACAACAACAACCAGCACTGCAACAAAGGGTTCCAGGCCCCAGGTCTAGACTGTCTCACCTCCACCAGATCAGGATCCACTCAGAGGATAATGAGGAAGAAAGGAGACGACCAGGACCTTGAGTTTCACTGTTTAGTCATAAAATGACTTAATGACTAAATTGTCTAAGTTTACAGGAAAAGACTAGTTGACTTTTTCTAGCAGACTCTTGAGTGGGGGTGAGGGGGTGAGCTAGTCCTTTAAATGGGATGAAGTTAGGGACAGACCTCTTGGGTCAGGGCAGAGAAGTGGCCCAAGTCAGGCCCTTTTCCTACCTGACTTTTTCAGGCAGATCAGCAGCTCAGAATTACAAAGCACACTGAATTGCAGATTGGTTTTAAAGTTAGATTTTTATGTGCTATAGCCTATATAGCTTATAAAATGCATAATCACTTTATAGATTTTATTTGCTATTTCTGTATTTAAAAATATTCTGCAATGAGAAGACTGTGTATTCATATATATATTTGTATCTTTTAATAAATAGATCAGTATAATAATTTTGACTTGCTCAGTAATTATCAATATTGACCATTATAGTTTGATTCAACACCTATTTTTTAAATCACAAATTAAGTCTAAAGTTCACCCTGATTCTTTTTTTAAATTTATTTTTAAGATGAGGAACAGTACATTGTCTTCTATTATTCCATTTCTAACTCAGTTGCTTTAATTTTATGAAAGTTTTCAAGTCAAAAGTCCTTTAGTGTTGACTTTTTTTCAGATTTTTTAAAAAAATTTTACTTTATTTTACCTTATAATACTATATTGGTTTTGCCATACATCAACATGAATCCACCACGGGTGTACACGTGTTCCCAATCCTGAACCCCCCACCCACCTCCCTCCCCATACTATCTCTCTGGGTCATCCCAGTGCAAAAACTACCTAATTTATCAGAAAGGTGCTATGCTGATTCTTTTCATATTTCCATTAATTTTGTTTCTTTGCCTTTGTGAATTTACATATAAAAGGCAGGAGAGGGCCCAACCTGAACAGCCTTTTCTAAACTCTCTTTGGCTCCTCCTGACCATCCCCTTGCCCTTCTTGTTTCTCTCTTATCACAAGAAGTTCCAATTTGGATCTGCTTCTAATTTTTCTTTCTTCTTAGCTAATTTCATAGCATTCTTCCAATGCTTTGATCCCTGAGCTATTAGTCTTCTCTTCTTTTGAGCCTGCTATATGTCTTGCCCATGAGAGAGCCCTTCTTTAAGCCTCACAAGGACTTTTTCATGTGACTTATCTCTAGCCAGAAGAAGTGAAGTGTCAGACCAAGTCATGTAAGCTCCATACACGTCATATGTGGTTAGTACGTCTCTCCACTCAACTTCTTCACTTCCCACAACCCTGGTTTCCTTTCCTTTGAAGTCCTGCATGCTTGAAAATATTCTCTCTAGAAAGATTCTAGCTGATTGTAAACCCATTTCCTAAAAGGTATTTACATTTTCACTTTGTTTATCATATTAAAACNAGCATGAAGATTAATTTAGGCTGGTTATTTTTAAAGTCCAAAGACTCAGGAAGAATCTTTGGCCTTCCCACTAACTGCCTAAAAGTTTGTAGATGGAGGACTTGTTCCAGGAA
This sequence comes from Raphicerus campestris, assembly GCA_006410735.1. Classification (NCBI taxonomy): domain Eukaryota; kingdom Metazoa; phylum Chordata; class Mammalia; order Artiodactyla; family Bovidae; genus Raphicerus; species Raphicerus campestris. The sequence continues at coordinate 408,829 of SJYW01046034.1, read as the reverse complement.
GAGAGCCATCACTATAGATAACTGTGGTATGAACCAGGTATGGTAGGTAGAGAGAAACCTAGCAAAGTCAACTCATTAAAATTTCTCTGTCCCATTGTTTCTGCCTGGCCCAGCAAACATTTGTTTATCAAACATTTGCTCTTCTTGTGAACTGTGGATTGTCTTTTTCCTCTTAGAAGTCCCAAATCACTACCCCCAACATCCTCTTTTTTTCTTTAGCTGAACATGATATTAAACGTGAGGGTTTCAGTCATTTTGGTGAGTTATTCAGTCTTCCTGAATCTCTCACATATGTACTTGTTATTTAACTTTTGTTTGATTTTTCTCTCACTAATATGTCTCAGGTCAATTTAACTCTTAGACCAGTCAGAAGAAACTAGAAAGGTAGAATAAAATTTCTTTCTCCCTGATGAGGGAATACTCCTAACCCCATTTTATGAAGTTGGAATTATCTTGATACCAAATTTATCAGGGCAATCTCACTCGTAGAAATAGATGCAAAACTCTCAAGCTAAATGTCACCAGGCCAAATTCAACCAGGTATGAAGTGGGTATATGACCAAGCTGGTTTTATTTTAGGATGCTAAGCTTGTTTAACATTAAACAGCCCAATTATATTTTTCCTCAAATGAATTGTTTAAAGGAAAAGAGACATGATTATTTCAGTAGCTGCCAAAAAAGCATTTTTCAGAGTCTACTTATAAGAACTCAGTAAACAAAGAATAAAAGATTTTTTAAGAAACTGATAAAGCATATGTACAGCAGTTTTTCAGCCAGCATATACTTAAAGGTGAAATACTGAAGGATTCTTTTTAAGATTAAGAACAAGATAAGGGTGACTGCTTTATCTGCTTCTATTCAACATTGAAAATTGAATATTCTAGCTAGCCCAGTAAGGCAAGAAAAAAGAAATTAAAGATATAAGAATTGAGAATAAAGAAATTCTTTGTAGATGATGTGATTGTGAACATAGAAAATCCAAGAGAAGCTACTGATAAACTATTAGAATTATTAACAGAGTCTAAAAAACTTTCTGGTACAAAATTTATATATAAAAATTCATCACATTTCTGTACTTAAATTGGTAGAAAATTAAATTTAAAAGAGCTATCATTTATGGTAGCTTAAAAATAGAAAATACCTAGGAATAAAGACCTTTATTAAGAAAATTATAAAACTTTAATAATAAACACTAAAGATGACTGAAATGAATGAAGCAGCACACCATGCTTATGAATTGCAAGATCTAATATTACAAAGATTTCAATTAATCAAAACTCCTGTGCAACTCAATCAGAATCCCAAACGGATTGTTTTTGGTTCATTGGTTGCCAGATTGACAACTGATACTAAAATTTATATGGAAGTGCAAAGAGAAGCCAAAACACTCTTGAAGAAGTAAAGCAAGAGTAGAGGGTTTGCCTTTCAAATACTGTTGCTTATCCAAAGGCTATAGGAATTAAGAAGATGTGGTATTATTACAGGGATAAGCAGTCACACCAATAGGGGGGAAAATTGAGCTCTGAAATACAGAAACTATTTGCACCAGAACTGGCTTTGCAGATTGGTGGAAAGCACAGAGTCATCAATTAATAGTCCTGGTTTACCCATATGGAAAAAACTGAAATTAGATGAGCTTACACCATTAAAGAGGAGGACATGGCAACCCACTCCAGTATTCTTGCCTGGAGATTCCCACAGACAGAGGAGCCTGGCAGGCTACAGTCTATAGGGTCACAAAGAGTGGGACATGGCTGAAGCGACAGCACGCACACCGTTAAAGGGCTTCCCAGGTGGCTCAGTGGTAAAGACCCCGTCTGCCAGTGCAGGAGGCACAGGATATGCAGGTTCAGTCCCTGGGTTGGGAAGATCCCCTGGAGAAGGAAATGGCAACTCACTCTAGTATTCTTGCCTGGAGAATCCCATAGACAGAGGAGCCTAGCAGGCTGTAGTCCATAGGATCACAAAGAGTCAGACATGATTGAGCAACTGAGCACAAGCAAGCACAGCTTTAAAAAAATAAAATCTGTTTCAGATGTATTAAAATGTAAAAACAAACAAACAGAACATTCTACGAAATGTCTAGAAGATAATAGAATATTTTTAAAATTTGGTTTAGTGAAAAATACAAAACAGAAATGAAAATAATGATAAATTTTATCCCGTGAAAAATTAACTCCTATTTTTCAAAAATAAATCACAAGAAAAAGAAAAGGTAGAAACAGGAAAAACATTCACAATAAAAATAACATATAAAATACTAGAACCTGGAACTTCTAAAAATCAAAAGGAGAAGATTAGCTTAATATAATAATAGATTAAAAAGAAAACAACAGGGATTTTATATGAGGAAACACAGTTAGCATGTGAACGGATTTTTAATATTGTTAATAGCCAGAGAACATAAGACTACAGGCTACAAGTTAAGACCATAGCCCATTTCATACTTATCAGATTACAAAACATCAAAACTATCACAAATACAGTGCAGTGGAAGCTTTGGTTCCCTAATAAAAGGAATGTAAATTGATAAAAATTGATAAAATTATTTTGAAAAACAGATATTATCTGTCAGAGCTGAAAATGAACATATCTTATGCAATTCTATCGTTAGATATTTAGCTCAGAAAAACTAAAGAGTCACAAGCAAGAAGATTATAACAAGTTTGTTTATTGTTGAAAAATGAAACTGAAACAAACCAAGTATTTTCAAAAGCAGAAAGGATATTTAAATTGAAGTAAATTCTTACAATGAAGTATTATAGAACAATGAATGAATTAATTGTGAAACAGGGGTGGGCAAACCACAGCCCACAGGTCAGCTGTTTTTGTAAATAAGGCTTTATTGGAACACAGTCACACCCATTTTTATGTATTATGTATGCCTGCTTTTGCACGAACATAGTAGAGTTAAACAGAGGCAATAAAGATTGTCTGGCCTACACAGACTAAAAAGAGGCAACAAAGATTGTATGGCTTTCACAGTCTAAAATATTTACTAGTTAATCCTTTACAGAAAAAGTTTGCTGACTCCTTAAAGGGACAAATTACATTTTCACAAATCAATGTACACGAATCTCAAATCATAATGCTGAATAATAGAAGCTAACCAAAGTTTGTATACACATATTTATATGTGTGCATTCCATTTATTGGGCTTCCCTAGTAGCTCAGCAGTAAAGAAACTGCTTGCCAATGCAGAAGACAGAAAAGACACAGGTTTGATTCCCTGGGACTGGAAGATCCTCTGGAGGAGGGCATGGCAACCCACTCCAATGTTCTTGCCTGGAGAATCCCATGGACCTCGAGAGAATCCTGGCAGGCTCCAGTCTATAGGGTCATAAAGACACAGACACAACTGAAGCGACTTAGCATACACGCATACATTCTTTTTATTTAATTTTCCAAAGAAGACAAGATTAAATAATATATCATTTAGAAATAATAAGTTCTTCAAAGGAGTATGTTCTTTAAAAACATGAGAAATTTAAAACATGGAAATTCTTTCACCTAAAATTCATGATAGTGACTATTTGGCATATATTGAAGTATTTGAAAGGAGCATATGTGAGACTTCTAGTTTTACGGTGACTTTCTGTTTCTTAGCTTAGGCAGAGGGTACCTAGGTATTTGTTTTATTATTCTTCTTAAAATGTGCATTTGTTTTATATGCTCTTTTTAATGCATACCATACTTTACAATAAAAATTTTAGTGTTTTGCATCAAAAGTTCATGATATTGTTAAATGGAAGAAATATCAAAATAGTAAAGGTCATGTGATCCCTATATTGTAATGAAAAGCAAAGATATATACCCACATAAATGTGGATACATATGTATATACAAAAGATTTAGAATACAGAAATGATTATATGTGATATTTATAAATAAAAACTAATACTAGTATAATATTTTTAAACTATCAATATATTGCATAGCTTTTAAGTTATGCATAAGAAAATTTTTTAATTCAATGGAAAATGATGGTTGAAAAGCAGGATATAATATGGTATATGAAGAATTATCTCAACTAATCAAAAGTATAGAATACAGAGAAAGCTAAATGGAAATCATCTAAATGTTAGTAGTACACAGTTCTGCATGGCATAACTCATGGTATAAATTTCTACTGTCTCTTGAATTTTGCAAAGTGTCCATGATGAATATGTACTATGTAGGCAGCGGGTGGAGGATAAGTTCAATTCTTTGAACTTGAGGTTATTCTTATCACTGTCTTTTCATCTAAGTATCCCTCCAGTCTTAGTTCTGTTGGCATTTTTCATTCTCATGTGATGGCGCTTATCACATTTAGTTGAAATTATTTATCTAACTTTTGAATTATATTGTAGGCTTTTTTATGACAGGGATAATGAAAGTGTTTAAAGTGTTGCTGATTCAGTCATGTCTGACTCGTTGCAGCCCATAGCCTATAGCCCTCCCAGGCTCCTTTGCCCATGGAATTTTCCAGGCAAGAATACTGGAGTGGGTTGCCATTTCCTCCTTCAGACCCAGGAATTGAACATGTGTCTCTTGTGTCTCCTGCTTTGGCAGGTGGG
>SJYW01046034.1:386012-402089 GCA_006410735.1 Raphicerus campestris | reverse complement strand
TGGTTTACCCATATGGAAAAAACTGAAATTAGATGAGCTTACACCATTAAAGAGGAGGACATGGCAACCCACTCCAGTATTCTTGCCTGGAGATTCCCACAGACAGAGGAGCCTGGCAGGCTACAGTCTATAGGGTCACAAAGAGTGGGACATGGCTGAAGCGACAGCACGCACACCGTTAAAGGGCTTCCCAGGTGGCTCAGTGGTAAAGACCCCGTCTGCCAGTGCAGGAGGCACAGGATATGCAGGTTCAGTCCCTGGGTTGGGAAGATCCCCTGGAGAAGGAAATGGCAACTCACTCTAGTATTCTTGCCTGGAGAATCCCATAGACAGAGGAGCCTAGCAGGCTGTAGTCCATAGGATCACAAAGAGTCAGACATGATTGAGCAACTGAGCACAAGCAAGCACAGCTTTAAAAAAATAAAATCTGTTTCAGATGTATTAAAATGTAAAAACAAACAAACAGAACATCCTACGAAATGTCTAGAAGATAATAGAATATTTTTAAAATTTGGTTTAGTGAAAAATACAAAACAGAAATGAAAATAATGATAAATTTTATCCCGTGAAAAATTAACTCCTATTTTTCAAAAATAAATCACAAGAAAAAAAAAAGGTAGAAACAGGAAAAACATTCACAATAAAAATAACATATAAAATACTAGAACCTGGAACTTCTAAAAATCAAAAGGAGAAGATTAGCTTAATATAATAATAGATTAAAAAGAAAACAACAGGGATTTTATATGAGGAAACACAGTTAGCATGTGAACGGATTTTTAATATTGTTAATAGCCAGAGAACATAAGACTACAGGCTACAAGTTAAGACCATAGCCCATTTCATACTTATCAGATTACAAAACATCAAAACTATCACAAATACAGTGCAGTGGAAGCTTTGGTTCCCTAATAAAAGGAATGTAAATTGATAAAAATTGATAAAATTATTTTGAAAAACAGATATTATCTCTCAGAGCTGAAAATGAACATATCTTATGCAATTCTATCGTTAGATATTTAGCTCAGAAAAACTAAAGAGTCACAAGCAAGAAGATTATAGCAAGTTTGTTTATTGTTGAAAAATGAAACTGAAACAAACCAAGTATTTTCAAAAGCAGAAAGGATATTTAAATTGAAGTAAATTCTTACAATGAAGTATTATAGAACAATGAATGAATTAATTGTGAAACAGGGGTGGGCAAACCACAGCCCACAGGTCAGCTGTTTTTGTAAATAAGGCTTTATTGGAACACAGTCACACCCATTTTTATGTATTATGTATGCCTGCTTTTGCACGAACATAGTAGAGTTAAACAGAGGCAATAAAGATTGTCTGGCCTACACAGACTAAAAAGAGGCAACAAAGATTGTATGGCTTTCACAGTCTAAAATATTTACTAGTTAATCCTTTACAGAAAAAGTTTGCTGACTCCTTAAAGGGACAAATTACATTTTCACAAATCAATGTACACGAATCTCAAATCATAATGCTGAATAATAGAAGCTAACCAAAGTTTGTATACACATATTTATATGTGTGCATTCCATTTATTGGGCTTCCCTAGTAGCTCAGCAGTAAAGAAACTGCTTGCCAATGCAGAAGACAGAAAAGACACAGGTTTGATTCCCTGGGATTGGACGATCCTCTGGAGGAGGGCATGGCAACCCACTCCAATGTTCTTGCCTGGAGAATCCCATGGACCTCGAGAGAATCCTGGCAGGCTCCAGTCTATAGGGTCATAAAGACACAGACACAACTGAAGCGACTTAGCATACACGCATACATTCTTTTTATTTAATTTTCCAAAGAAGACAAGATTAAATAATATATCATTTAGAAATAATAAGTTCTTCAAAGGAGTATGTTCTTTAAAAACATGAGAAATTTAAAACATGGAAATTCTTTCACCTAAAATTCATGATAGTGACTATTTGGCATATATTGAAGTATTTGAAAGGAGCATATGTGAGACTTCTAGTTTTACGGTGACTTTCTGTTTCTTAGCTTAGGCAGAGGGTACCTAGGTATTTGTTTTATTATTCTTCTTAAAATGTGCATTTGTTTTATATGCTCTTTTTAATGCATACCATACTTTACAATAAAAATTTTAGTGTTTTGCATCAAAAGTTCATGATATTGTTAAATGGAAGAAATATCAAAATAGTAAAGGTCATGTGATCCCTATATTGTAATGAAAAGCAAAGATATATACCCACATAAATGTGGATACATATGTATATACAAAAGATTTAGAATACAGAAATGATTATATGTGATATTTATAAATAAAAACTAATACTAGTATAATATTTTTAAACTATCAATATATTGCATAGCTTTTAAGTTATGCATAAGAAAATTTTTTAATTCAATGGAAAATGATGGTTGAAAAGCAGGATATAATATGGTATATGAAGAATTATCTCAACTAATCAAAAGTATAGAATACAGAGAAAGCTAAATGGAAATCATCTAAATGTTAGTAGTACACAGTTCTGCATGGCATAACTCATGGTATAAATTTCTACTGTCTCTTGAATTTTGCAAAGTGTCCATGATGAATATGTACTATGTAGGCAGCGGGTGGAGGATAAGTTCAATTCTTTGAACTTGAGGTTATTCTTATCACTGTCTTTTCATCTAAGTATCCCTCCAGTCTTAGTTCTGTTGGCATTTTTCATTCTCATGTGATGGCGCTTATCACATTTAGTTGAAATTATTTATCTAACTTTTGAATTATATTGTAGGCTTTTTTATGACAGGGATAATGAAAGTGTTTAAAGTGTTGCTGATTCAGTCATGTCTGACTCGTTGCAGCCCATAGCCTATAGCCCTCCCAGGCTCCTTTGCCCATGGAATTTTCCAGGCAAGAATACTGGAGTGGGTTGCCATTTCCTCCTTCAGACCCAGGAATTGAACATGTGTCTCTTGTGTCTCCTGCTTTGGCAGGTGGGTTCTTTACCACTAGTGTCACCTGGGAAACCTCTTATAGCAGAGGTCATACTTAGTCATTTCCATATACCCAGAACCTAGTCTAATATTTGCCCTCTCTTAAGCTTTTGATAACTATGTGAACCAAAAATTGAAGTAATACTCTTGAGGTACATCTAGTCTGGGGAAGGAGACCCATACCTTTGCCAGATATATTCAGCAGCACTGCCTTGGGCACATGGAAACTAGGACAAAATATTGAAGTAAAAATCTAGACTTAGTCCCATTGAAAGTGAAACCATTCAGTCATGTCTGACTCTTTTTGACCCCATCGACTGTAGCCTGCCAGGCTCCTCTGTCCATGGGACTCTCCAGGCAAGAATTCTGGAGTGGTTGCCATTTCCTTCTCCAGAGGATCTTCCCAACTCAGGAATCAAACCCTAGTCTCCTGCATTGTAGGCAGATTTTTTATCGACTGGGCTACAAGGGAATTTCCATTATTAAGAAGGGACATAGATAATTCATCTAGGGTTAGCTTTCCAATACTTAATCTAACTTTTGGTGGACAGCTCTTTCTCCAAAAATATGACAGAAAATTATAGGAATTTTGGCCATTTTACAGTTTCCTTTATTCTTCAAAGTAATGAAACATCTACTGCTCAAAAATAAATATGTTGTAGAAATGTGATGATGCTTAATTCCAAAAAGGATAAAAGTGTTGTCTAATATCACATATTTAGTTCATGGCAGAGAGGACTTGGGAACCCAGCTCTTTTTAGCTTATACTCTGAGTTCTCTGTTCTTGAAAGTTCTCAGTANTGGCTATGCTGGGTCTTTGCTGTCTCTTATACACATCTAAAGCAGGATATAATATGGTATATGAAGAATTATCTCAACTAATCAAAAGTATAGAATACAGAGAAAGCTAAATGGAAATCATCTAAATGTTAGTAGTACACAGTTCTGCATGGCATAACTCATGGTATAAATTTCTACTGTCTCTTGAATTTTGCAAAGTGTCCATGATGAATATGTACTATGTAGGCAGCGGGTGGAGGATAAGTTCAATTCTTTGAACTTGAGGTTATTCTTATCACTGTCTTTTCATCTAAGTATCCCTCCAGTCTTAGTTCTGTTGGCATTTTTCATTCTCATGTGATGGCGCTTATCACATTTAGTTGAAATTATTTATCTAACTTTTGAATTATATTGTAGGCTTTTTTATGACAGGGATAATGAAAGTGTTTAAAGTGTTGCTGATTCAGTCATGTCTGACTCGTTGCAGCCCATAGCCTATAGCCCTCCCAGGCTCCTTTGCCCATGGAATTTTCCAGGCAAGAATACTGGAGTGGGTTGCCATTTCCTCCTTCAGACCCAGGAATTGAACATGTGTCTCTTGTGTCTCCTGCTTTGGCAGGTGGGTTCTTTACCACTAGTGTCACCTGGGAAACCTCTTATAGCAGAGGTCATACTTAGTCATTTCCATATACCCAGAACCTAGTCTAATATTTGCCCTCTCTTAAGCTTTTGATAACTATGTGAACCAAAAATTGAAGTAATACTCTTGAGGTACATCTAGTCTGGGGAAGGAGACCCATACCTTTGCCAGATATATTCAGCAGCACTGCCTTGGGCACATGGAAACTAGGACAAAATATTGAAGTAAAAATCTAGACTTAGTCCCATTGAAAGTGAAACCATTCAGTCATGTCTGACTCTTTTTGACCCCATCGACTGTAGCCTGCCAGGCTCCTCTGTCCATGGGACTCTCCAGGCAAGAATTCTGGAGTGGTTGCCATTTCCTTCTCCAGAGGATCTTCCCAACTCAGGAATCAAACCCTAGTCTCCTGCATTGTAGGCAGATTTTTTTATCGACTGGGCTACAAGGGAATTTCCATTATTAAGAAGGGACATAGATAATTCATCTAGGGTTAGCTTTCCAATACTTAATCTAACTTTTGGTGGACAGCTCTTTCTCCAAAAATATGACAGAAAATTATAGGAATTTTGGCCATTTTACAGTTTCCTTTATTCTTCAAAGTAATGAAACATCTACTGCTCAAAAATAAATATGTTGTAGAAATGTGATGATGCTTAATTCCAAAAAGGATAAAAGTGTTGTCTAATATCACATATTTAGTTCATGGCAGAGAGGACTTGGGAACCCAGCTCTTTTTAGCTTATACTCTGAGTTCTCTGTTCTTGAAAGTTCTCAGTACTGGAGGGAAGATGATGTCCTTTCCGTCTCAGCTGAGATACTGAAACATGTAACACTGATAGACAGAAGTTGATGAGCCTTCTCTAGGAAGATATTAAAAAGCAGAGGAAACCACTTTATCTTCTTCTGGGTTGCTTTGATATCTCTGTGCAGAAACAAAGATATGGGTTGATATGTATTACCCAATTTCCTGTTAGTTCCTAACACAGCTACTAGTGTCTAGTAGAAGGGCAAGTCTCAGAAGAAAACTGTATTTCTCCTGCTGCAAGACTAGCATCTATCTGTCTAGAAACTCCAGCTCTAGCCCCATTCACATCCATGTCCACATCACACACACACATACACACCCCACCACACACACACACACAGATTATGTAAAGCATATTTCTCTGGAAGTGGTCATCTGGATGCCCCTGTGTTACATTGCTGGATGGAAGCAGAGCAGGGATTGAGCCTAATTGAGCCTAACCCAAGATTGTAAGTAAGGGGAGTCAAAACAACATATAGACCTCAAATGTTGACAGACCAATAAAGTTGTCCCTTAGACTCTGAATGTCTAAGTTAATTTGTAAATGCAAAAACAACACTTGATTAAAATATAGTATATATCATCCTCTTAAGACAGTCTGCACAACTTAAAGCTTACAAATTATCCTCCAAGGAAATAAAATATGTACTCCCATTTTAAAGATGGACTACTTGAAGCTTAGAAATATTAACTACTTGTCAGACTCATATATCTAGTAACTGGTAAGACCAGGTGTAAAACACAGTATATGTGACTCCAGATTCTACATGCCTTCACTGAATCAAAACTTTGCTGATTGAATATTCAGGAATGAGGTGCAGGTTAGAGGGGAAGAAGACAACAGCTGTATGAAAAATGTCTGACCCTCAGTCTAATTTACTCGAAAGATAACAGGGACTTCAGTGGTAGATGAAAACTCTGGCATTATGAAGGTTTTCCAATTTACTATCTCTCCTCCATAGTTTTAAACAGACTCTTCCATTATTTAAAAATAAAATTTATGACTATATTCTATTCCACTTTATAGACACTTGGTCTCAAAAAGACCATCACGCAAAACACAGGCAAAGTATGGAACTCTAAGTTTAAGAAAATCATCAGAAAACCAGAATGAGAAAAGAAAGAAACTTAGAAAATTTAANTTATGAAGGTTTTCCAATTTACTATCTCTCCTCCATAGTTTTAAACAGACTCTTCCATTATTTAAAAATAAAATTTATGACGATATTCTATTCCACTTTATAGACACTTGGTCTCAAAAAGACCATCACGCAAAACACAGGCAAAGTATGAAACTCTAAGTTTAAGAAAATCATCAGAAAACCAGAATGAGAAAAGAAAGGAACTTAGAAAATTTAAAACCTCTTTTTTTTTTTTTTCCTACCAGCCACCACTTACTTCTTGCAAAGTTGGCAAAGGATATGAGAGAAGTTCTTTTAGTGGTTGTGTATCTGAACTTAAAACAAAACAAAACAAAACAAAGACAAGACTCTCTCCAAGAGGCCTATAAGGGTACAGGGAGGGAGGAAGGAGGGGAGTTCAGGATGGGGAACATGTGTATAACTGTGGCGGATTCATGTTGATGTATGGCAAAACCAATACAATATTATAAAGTAATTAGCCTCCAATTAAAATATATGTTTATATTAAAAAAAAATGGAAAACCCCAGGCATAAAATTTCAGCATTTCCTGAATGTCAGAGGTATGGACCAGCTTAAGGCCAGAGCATTGCACCCTCTGGCCTGGGAGGATCTTCTTGCAGAGAGGAATCCTCTTGAAACCCCAAATCTGGGAGCTCTGTTTATTCCCAAAAAAGAACCAGATCCATCTAAGACTCTAGGGACTTCCTCTTGAGAATCATTCCAGGATGCAAGGGGTAGCAAAGAAAGAGCTTGAGGCTCTGTCCCAGGGGCTTGATTAGGAACTTGAGTAATTGGTAGGACAAAATACTGCCTTTGGCTACTGACTCACAAGAGCAGTTTGCATTGTAGAAACTGAAATGAATTTTGTTAAAAAACATGACAAACCAAAACAGTGAACCCGGAAGGAACATGCAAAATAAAATACATGTCAGTTATTCTATGCTTGAGGATTATTTCTTCATTTAAGGAAGCAATAACTGTTGATGAACAGCTATTTATGCTGCATGTAGTATGCTGAGTATTGGAGGTGCAAGCATGGCAAAACCCACCATTGTGTTTGCACTCATAGAGCTTATCAAAGAGGGAGGCATATTGAGTTGTGAAAGTGAAAAGTGAAGTCGCTCAGTCGTGCCTGACTCTTTGCGACCCCGTGGACATCAGGCTCTTCTGTCCAAGGGATTTCCTAGGCAAGAGTACTAGAGTGGGCTGCAATTTCTTTCTCCAGAGAATCTTCCCAACCCAGAGATCAAACCCAGGTCTCCCGCATTGTAGACAGATGCTTTACCGTTTGAGCCACCAAGGAAGTCCATATATTGAGCTGTAGCTAATCCATTGGGTATCTTTTGTGTGAATTAGGAAAAAAAAAAAAAAAAGCTTGTTTGGATAGATGCAACCCATGTGCACACACAGTGAGTAGACAATATATTTGTGTAATTAGTAAAAGAGCATAACTTCAGTGGATGTTTGGGGCTCTATACCAGGATGTATATATCACCGGGAGGCAGTGAAAGGGAAACCTGGTGTGCTTCAGTCTATGGGGTCGCAAAGAGTTGGACATGACTTAGCGACTGAACAACAACCAAGATGTATGACTTGTCGAGTGGACTGTGGGCTGGATTTTATCCTTCATTCTCCTCCTTGATTATGTATCCTTGTGCAGTACACAGCTTGCACACTAGGCAGTTTTCAAACAAATAGTCTCACAAATGAGTACTGTAGTACAAGCAAAAATAAATGCTATAAAGAAAAAATGCAGAATTTTTCTTTAAGAATTTATTATTTATTTATTTGCCTTTTTATTTTTGGCTATGCTGGGTCTTTGTTGCTGCTCACTACTTTCTCTAGTTGCAGTGAAGTGTGGTGTTGGATAAGACTCTTCAGAGTCTCTTGGACAGCAAGGAGATCAAATCAGTCCATCCTAAAGGAAATCAACCCTGAATATTCATTGGATGGACTGATGCTGAAGCTGAAGTTCCAATACTTTGGCCACCTGACACAAAGAACCGACTCGCTGGAAAAGACCCTGAAAAGGGAAAGATTGAGTGCAGGAGGGGAAGGGGGCAACAGAGGATGAGATGGTTGGATGGCATCACTGACTCAATGGACATGAGTTTGAACAAGCTCTAGGGAATGGTAAATGACAGGGAAGCCTGGTGTGCTACAGTCCATGAGGTCGCAAAGAGTTGGATAGGAGTTAGCAACTGATCAACAAAAACATGATTTTCACATTAAGTTGTGTTAGCTATCGAAGGGATAATGTCAGTTCAGAGATAGCATCCAGTAAGCTCCCTAAAATATATCTCTTATATTCAGTCACCCTGGCAAAGAGATGTAGATTCTTAAAAGAAGAAAAGGAAGGCTACAGAGTGGTGAGAACATACTTTATAAATATATTCAAAGAATTAAAAGACATGGGCCTCCCTGGTGGCTTAGCAATAAAGAAAGAATCTGCCTGACAATGCAGGAGACACAGGTTTGATCCGTAGGTCAGGAAGATCCCCTGGAGAAGGAAACGGCAACCCACCCCAGATTACTTGCCTGGAAAATTCCATGGTCAGAGGAGCCTGGAAGGCTGTGGCCCATGGGATAACAAAAGAGTTGGACATGACTCAGCAACTAAACAACAAATGTTTAAAGAATTAAAAGAAAGACAGGGCATGAGTCCACAATTAGCAAATCTCAAAAGAGAAATAAATGCAATAAAGAAGAAGCAAATGCAAATTCTAAAGAGGACTGTAATAACTGAAAGGATGATCCAGAGATGTGAGATGGCAGGAGCAGGGTCAGTGAACTTGAAAATCAATCAATAGAAATTATCCAATCTAAAAAACAGAAAAACAGAAAAATAAAGAAAGGTGAATAATCTCAGAAACCTGTAGGGGAAAAAAAAAACAAACTTTTCAACATAGATGTAGTGGGATTCTTTGAAAAACAGAAATAAAAGAGCAGAAAAAATATCTGAATATATAATGACTCAAACCTGCTCAAATTTGATGGAAAACATTAACTTAAGAGATTCAGTAAGCTCGATAATTCTTGAGTAAGGTAAATGTAAGCAACGTGATGGACATAGATTTTAGTAGGCTGTGGGAGTCGATGATGGACAGGGAAGCCTGGTGTGCTGCAGTCCATGAGGTTGCACAGCGACTGAATTGAACTGAAGGTAAATGCAAAGAGATTTATATGTAGGCACTCCAGAGTCAAACTTCTGAAAGCCAAATACAAAGACAAAATCTTGAAAACAGCCAGAGAAAAGTGAATCATCACGTACATTTAAAATAAAAAACATTGCCTAGCAGCAATATCCTTCAAAAACAATATCCTACAAAAATAAAGGTGAAATCAGTAAACAAAGATTGCCATACAACAAATACAAGAGGAAGTTATTCAAGCTAAAAGGAAATGGCAATTTAGCATATATCCGTGTTATATGATATATGGATATATCCAACTTGTATCCACAGAGAAGAATGAAGAAAACCAGAAACACTACCTATTTAACACATGTAGGTAATTATAAAGAACTGTGTGTGTGTGTGTGCTGTTTATATATCTGCAGTTCTGTGTTCTTCTTTTTGTTTCTTAAAAAAAAAAACAACCAGAAAACCACTTAAAACAGTCATTTAATTGTAATATTATATTTTTAGATTTATAAAAAATAAAGTTGTAATATATTTGATAATAATAGCACAAAGGAGAGAGGGGAGGAAATAGATATATTGAGGTTAAATTGTTATATGTTGTTGAAANAAAAAAAAAAAAAAAAAACAGAAAACCACTTAAAACAGTCATTTAATTGTAATATTATATTTTTAGATTTATAAAAAATAAAGTTGTAATATATTTGATAATAATAGCACAAAGGAGAGAGGGGAGGAAATAGATATATTGAGGTTAAATTGTTATATGTTGTTGAAATCAAATCAGGATTAACCTGAACTAGACTTTGATATTTAAATATGCATAGAAAAACTGCTTTAAATAAATTAATTTTTAACAAATCTATCTATAAAATCAACAGAGAGATTAACATGATAGCATAAAAAAAATTGAACAGAGAAGGCAGTAAAAAGAAAACAGAAGAATGAAAAAGACATGCAACACAGAAAACAAACAGTAAAATTATATCATTAATTACATTAAAAGTGAATGCATTAAGTCCTCTGATCAAAGGGAAAACTGTCATATTGGATTTAAGGAAGCAAAATCCAGCCATGTGCTGTCCATAGGAGACACACTGTAGAACCAAAGATTCAAATACTCTGAGGTTGTAAATGGTCCTACCATGCAAGCAGAAGGCATGAGAGCTGCAGTGGCTATGCTGATTTCAAACAGCATAAAACATTTTGATAAAGAATATTACAAGAAACAGAGAAATATGTTTAATTGTGATAAAAGTGTCAATATGTTAGGAAGATATGAAATTATACGTGTGTATGTACTTGACCATAGAGTCCCAAAGCCCATGAAGCAAAAGTGGCAGAATGAAAAGGAGAAAGAGGCAATTCGACAATTATACTTGGAGAATTTAATAATTTCAATAATTTATAATACAACTGGTCAGAGAAAATGTAAGGATATAGAATACTTGAACAACACTTTCATCAACCACCTTGTCCTAACTAACATTTATGTAAATTCTAGACTCTATGTCAGGCCACAAAAGAAGTCTCAAGGGATTTCCCTGGCAATCCAGTGGTTAAGACTCTGTTCCACTGCAGGGAGTTGCACTTGATCTGTGGTTATGAAACTACTCACAAGCCGTGTGGTGTGGCAAAAACGTTCCAAAACAACAACAACAACAGCCGCCAAAATTTTTAAAAATTGAAATCTTCTTTGACTGATATTAACACAAAACAATAATCTCCTAATAAATGTTGTTTGTATTATATATATTTTTCATTCTTTTATTTTTCAGTTGTTCTATATTCTGATAATTAAGATATGACCCTTATTAACAAAACCTTATTTTCCTACTCAATCTATCAATTTATGTCTACTAATGGGATTATTACAAAACTTTATTTTCCTACTAAATCTATCAATTTATGTCTACTAATGGGATTATTATATTTAATGAAATTTAAACTTTAAATTTAATAAAATTACTGATATATTTGGGTTTAAATAACAAGTTTAGAAGTTGTATTTTTCCCATGTTTTTTGTGTGTAATTTTTCTCTCATTTTTTTTTGGAGGGAGAGAGTAATCAAGAATTTTTTAAATTATTTCTTTCCTTTTTCATTCATAACTTTTACATGATTTTAATGGTTATTTTGGACTATACTTGTGGCTCAGTGGTAAAGAATCTGCCTGCAATGCAGGATTCAGTTCAGTAGCTCAGTTGTGTCCAGTTCTTTGCAACCCCATGAACTGCAGCACGACAGGCCTCCCTGTCCCTCGCCAACTGCCGGAGTCTACCCAAACCCATGTCCATTGAGTCGATGATGCCATCCAACCATCTCATCCTCTGTCATCCACTTCTCCTCTTGCCCTCAATCTTTCCCAGCATCAGTCTTTTCCAGTAAGTCAGCTCTTCGCATCAGATGGCCAAAGTATTGGAGTTTCAGCTTCAATATCAGTCCTTCCAATGAAGACCCAGGAGTGATCTCCTTTAGGATGGATTGGTTGGATCTCTTTGCAGTCCAAGGGACTCTCAAGAGTCTTCTCCAACACCACAGTTCAAAAGCATCAATTCTTTGGTGCTCAGCCTTCTTCACAGTCCAACTCTCACGTCCATACATGACCACTGGAAAAAAACCATAGCCTTGACTAGACGGACTTTTGTGGACAAAGTAATATCTCTGCTTTTTAATATGCTGGCTCAGTCAGTTCAGTTGCTCAGTCGTGTCCGATTCTTTGCTGTCTAGGCTGGTCACAACTTTCCTTCTAAGGAGTAAATGTCTTCTAATTTCATGGCTGCAATCACCATCTACAGTGATTTTGGAAACCGAAAAAATAAAGTCATCCACTGTTTTCACGGTTTCCCCATCTATTTCCCATGAAGTGATGGGACCCGATGCCATGATTTTCGTCTTCTGAATGTTGAACTTTAAGCCAACTTTTTCACTCTTTCCTTTCACTTTCATCAAGAGGCTCTTTAGTTCTTCTTCACTATCTGCCATAAGGGTGGTGTCATCTGCATATCTGAGGTTATTGATTCCAGCTTATGCCTCTTCCAGCCCAGTGTTTCTCATGATGTACTCCACATATAAGTTAAATAAGCAGGGTGACAATATATAGCCTTGACGTACTCCTTTTCCTATTTGGAATCAGTCTGTTGTTCCATGTCTAGTTCAAACTGTTGCTTACTGGCCTGCATATAGGTTTCTCAAGAGGCAGGTCAGATGGTCTGGTATTCCCATCTCTTTCAGAAATGCAGGATACCCAGGTTCAATCTTCCCTGAGTCAGGAAGATTCCCTCAAGAATGAAATGGCAACCCATTCCAGTATTCTTGCCTGGGAAATCTCATGGACAGAGGAACCTGGTGGGCTACTGTTCTTGAAGTTTCAAAAGAGTCAGACATGTCTTAGCAATTAAACAACAACAGTAAAGTGGTTACTTTAGAATTACATTTCAAGGACAATGAAAAGACTATATGAAGTCTGAATTTAATATCATTTTCATGTTACTGTTGTATAGTTTAATTCTATAAATATTTAAAAATTCATAATACATTAATTCATGATTGTACAATATCAACTTATTCTTGCCCATGTATTTATCTTTTCTATAATTTTTAAATTCATTTTTGTTATTTTTCATTTTTGTTTCCATCTAGGATGTATTTTCCTTCTACCTGAAGAACTGTTTTTATATTTCCTTAATGCAAGTCTGATGATGAATTCTCTCACGTTTTTACATCTAAAAATGTATTTAAAAATTTTTTTTAATGATAGAGAGTTTCTGAGCATAGACTTCTAGTTTGGCAGCGATTTTATTTCAGCACCTTTAAGGTGCTATTCCATGGATTTGTGTTTTCCATTATTGCTACTAAGAAGTCATTTAATAGTCTTATTCTTTGAAAATACTGTATCTTTTTTTCTTCTAGCTACTTTAAAAACTTTAATCTTTATTTTTCAGTTGTTTTACATGATATTCCTACATGCATTTTGTGTGTAGGTGTATGTGTGTATATCCTGTGTCTGGTTCAAAGTGATTCTCAAATCTGCATCTGATGTTTTCCTCAGGTTTGGAAAACATATGGCTATTATTTCTTCATATATTGCTATTGATACATTCTATCTCTTCTATGTATGTGGAACTTCAATTACACATATGCTTAACCTTTTGACTGGGTTCCATATGCCTCATATGCTCTTCCAATCTCATATAGCTGTTAGCAGAATTTATTCCTTCTGGTTATAGGACTGAGGTTGTGTTTTCTGAGCAGCTGCCAACTGAGATTGCTCTGTTCCTAGAGGTTGGCCACATTCTCTGCCAAATGGTCTTCTTATAAGCTCTTTCAAAATTTGACAGCTTACTTCTTCAGAGCCAGCAAGGAAAGATCTCTTGATCCTTTTTGCTGAGATGAATTTCTAAAGATGAGTGTGACATGAGTGTGACATCCATCTCCTATGTTTTATTCTGTTTTGTAGAGGCAAGTCACAGTTCTGCCAACATTCAAGGAGAGAGGATTATACATAGGTGTGGCTCCCTGAGGGTCACCTTAGATGCATCTGCTATTATATATTTAATCTTAAAGTTTGTCTGATAATTTTAATACAGTGATTTTTATGGGTCTGTTTCAGCCAAGTGCTTGTTTTCTCTTTTTTTGAAATTTTTCTGCTCTTTAGCTTTTCAGTCTTTTCTCCTAGTATGTTTGGTGTATTTTTTTTATCACATCCTGACACTCTATATCATTTGTAGATGTAAAAATCATTGTACAGCCTGCAGGCTATGTAAAAACCACTGGTTGGCTCATGGGTAAGTAGGCTGTAGTTTGCCTACCCCTGTTCTAAATTTTTAAAAATGTAAACTGTAGAAATAAATTGAGACTTTACATTATATTGTCCTCCTCTAAAAAATATTTTATTTTACCTCCTGTTGGATAGTTAGTCAAAAGGTAAGAGCAAATAACACATGTAGGGATTAAGTAAAATTGAACTGATTTCATTCTTTGTGAGGGTGAATTTATTTCCATTTTACCCTTTTGCCTAAGGAATAGACCACACATACAGATACTGCTAGATACACTGCTCAGTTTTTAGGCTTTTGACTAAAGATGACAGACATTAAGTTATGGTTTCACAAGGAAACTACAGAGAAGTGGGTATCTGGCTAACATTTCCATATATCTTTTCTTTCTGGAATCTTGACTCCTCCACTTTTCACTGACTTAGAAGCTATATCTACATCATATAGTCATTATAATATCATTCTAGGGAAAGAGGAAAATTAGTTCTTTCCTTAAATTCTATAGGAATATGAGGAGTAGTAGGGTGGAAAGAACCCAGGTAATGGTAGCTTATTAATCAGTTCTCTTAGTTAGTCTTAGCTGCTCCATTTGTACAATGGGGATAATAGCATTCAAATATGTAACTACTTTATCATGTGAGGTTATATATGCTGTGTACACACACATATATATATGTATATATGTATATATATATACTGTGAGGTTATATAAAACAATATGAAGGATGCAGAATGAGAGCTGTCATTTGGTAAGATATTATTATCATCATCACATCATTATATGTGATGTGTGATTTTATTATTCATCACTCAATGATGAATAAACAGAGGCTCAGATAAGAAAAGTGTTTATCCAAACAGTGATCAAGTTAGTGGCTTATGTGGAAACTGAAACGTGGGTAAACAGAATTGTTAGCCTGGCACTTTTTTCACCATAACCAAGGTGTCTTTTTAGATTGCTATCACTAGTAGTGCCACCAAACAATTTCAGATTACATTGTATCTAGCCACTATTTATTTATTTACTTATTTTTGCTTTTTATTTTATTTTATTATTATTATTTTTTTTACTTTACAATGCTGTATTGGTTTTGCCATACATTGACATGGTTTATTAAGAATTATTTTGTGTCCAGAATTGTGCTGGTGTGACTTCTGAAGCTAGATTTTAGGAATTTAAGTTCTGGTTTCCCATTTATCACCCGAGTATCATAGAAAAGTTACATAATGTCTTTGTGCTGGTTTTCTATTCTAAAAACAAATACAATTATGTTACCTTACATATTTATTGTTAGAATTATATTAATATATGTAAATTGCAGAGTCTAGTACCTAGCATATAGTAAGCACATATAAAAAGTGTTAGCAACTGTTTTTATTAGTGGTAGTAGCTGTAGGTACTGTCAGAGAATAAAAGATGAATAAGAGTCTCTGTCTAAAGGTACTTTCAGTCAAGTTAGAGATATGAGACTGATGCAAAGGAAATGATTAAAGCATTAAAAATATGCAACAGTTCAATGTTAGCTTTTACATAGTTGAAGGTATCAACACTCATGAACATCTAGGTAGACTATGAATTTAAAAAAAAAATTTATTTTATTGCTTGTAGATTTTTGGATCGCAGCCATTCTGACTGGTGTGAATGTGGAGAAAAGGGAACTCTCTTACACTGTTGGTGGGAATGCAAACTAGTACAGCCACTATGGAGGGCAGTGTGGAGATTCCTTAAAAAATTGCAAATAGAACTGCCCTATGACCCAACAATCCCACTGCTGGGCATACACACCGAGGAAACCCGAATTGAAAGAGACACATGTACCCCAATGTTCATTGCAGC
>SJYW01046034.1:357313-374291 GCA_006410735.1 Raphicerus campestris | reverse complement strand
TTTATTATTTTTTTATTTTATTTTTACTTTATTCTACATTACAATGCTATATTGGTTTTGCCATACATTGACATGAATCAGCCACAGGTGTACACGAGCTCCCAATCCCGAAGCCCCCTCCCACCTCCCACCCCATATAGAATTTAATTTGAAATTGTATGGTGGCACTACTAGTGATAGCAATCTAAAGAGACACCTTGGTTGTAGTGAAAAAAGTATTAGACTAGCAATTCTGTTTACCCAGGTTTCAGTTTCCATATCGGCTACTGACTTGATTACTGTCTGAGCAGACACATTTATCTGGACCTCTGTTTATTCAACACTAAGTGATGATGTAATGATGTGACATAATGATTTTTTTTGTAAGTATATGAAAGGTGACCTGGCAAGGCTGAGGCCCTGGTGGAACTGAGTTAGAGGCTCCTAAATAACATAGGCTATATGGTGAGCATATATCCTATATATTGGGACTTCCCTGGTGGCTCAGACGGTAAAGTGTCTGCCTACAATGTGGGAGACCCAGGTTCAATACCTGGGTTGGGAAGATCTCCTGGGGAAGGAAATGGCAACCTACTCCAGTATTCTTGCCTGGAAAATCCCATGGACAGAGAAGCTTGGCGGGCTACAGTCCATGGGTTTGCAAAGAGTCGGACATGACTGAGTGACTTTTAAATAAGTAAGTAAGTTATGGTGAGCAGAGCAAAGCTGAGAAAGGTCAGTTTGTAAAACTCCTTACAACATAATTCAAGGACTGGATTGATGATTCTACCCTAAAATTTTAATCTGACTTCAAATGTCAGAGTATCTGAACATCAACCATGTGTGTAAGAGGCAGGAGGGATTCATGCTTAAACCCTACTTGGCAATTATTGTTTCTCTTCTGCCACTTACAAAGAGTCATTCCACAAGATTGAGCCACTCTCCTTTGGTACCAGAGAAATGGACAGAGAGCATGATGTGTATCTTAGCAGGACCATGGCCAGCTTTAACAGAACTTGAAGTCAGAATTTTTACCCCAGAGATTCCTCCTAATAACAAAGGGAACTCTCTGCTCCCAAACATTAATCTTGGGATTAGGAAGTAAGCTGCCTGACTAATAAGGTCTCCCAGTACTCTGTTGTTTGGATTATGTCTTTTGCTATTGATCACTTGGGAGTAGTCAGTGCTCTTTTGGGGAAGGAGACCCCAGAGTTTGGGCAGACCATTTGCACATTATTAGTAAACCTCAAGCCAGAGTTACTGCTTTGTGACTCAGTGAGACGCTTCTTCCAGGAGCACAGGCTGTGAGAACCTAGAGGAAATTAATGTTCAGGAAATTAATTGTCTGTCCTTCACTTCTAATCTCAGGCAATGGAAGAGAGGGATAAGTATTGTTTCCTTCCTGTTCAGTACTTTTACATATTGCATCTTGGGAGGTATCTAAAGACCTGCCATTTAAGGGGGATTTCCAATTAAATTGTAGCTCTGCTCAGTAAGATGTTAGTGACCTTCAGATAAAAAGAAAAAAACTTAGAGACTACTTGATAAAAGGGCAAATTTTTACACAGTGGTCAAACTTAAATAATTGATAGGTTTAAATAACTATTTAAGACAGTGATGATCTGGGAAACATAACTATTTAGTAAAAATCCATATCTATTATTGCAGGCATTCAAAGTTCCAGAGTTGGGGACGCGACTCTTGAACATGAACACAGCTCTCTAGAAGACCCAAAAAACATGCCCCTTGGTGAGTTTCATTTCCTGCTATATAGAATATTTATTATAGTATATATTCAGTTATCACACAAGCAGTGATAAGTCTATACAAAGGGGAACATTATCTTTCCTAGAAACTATTGTGATTTCTGATTGGGGAAATGTGGATGTATAAACTAGCATAGAGAAGACTTCAGAGGCCTTCAGTTGGGTTCTGTACAAAAAGATTTTCAAAAATTTAAGCTCCATGAGGACAAGGACCATTCCTTGGTCATCTTTGCTTTCTGAGTATTAGCACAGTACTTACACCTTGTGACTACTCAATACACAGGGCTACTGAAGAAATGGTTTTGTTTGGATTTGAAGCAATGTTTTACTCTCCATGGGAAACAAACAAAACAAAGCAAAAAAAAAAAACAAAACAGGGAATGATGAGATTTAAAAAAGCTCTCTTCACTGAGACAAAATGCAAATAGTATATTCATCCACGAATGAGTCAGGAGCAGACTTTGTTTCACTTTGGTGGTAGGGGGGAGTCATTTATTTGAAATAAATAAAAGGTAGCAAAGACTCCACAGTCAAAGAAATTATCTGAATTTTGAGGTTTCTGTCCATCTGTACCTTCCCTATTTTTTAGTCTTTCATGCTTCTTCCTACACCCTAGATGAGTAATCCTACACTTGCCAAAGTTTTTCATTTCCTCATCCCACCCTGCACCCCTTTGCTGACTGTTTATCTGTTAGAATCTCCCATATGATGGTGCTGGGTTCAGTTTTTTAGAGTGTTAGCAANTCTTCCTACACCCTAGATGAGTAATCCTACACTTGCCAAAGTTTTTCATTTCCTCATCCCACCCTGCACCCCTTTGCTGATTGTTTATCTGTTAGAATCTCCCATATGATGGTGCTGGGTTCAGTTTTTTAGAGTGTTAAGAGCTGTTTAATGGTCTGGAGGAGAGGGAAACAGAAATATTTTAGGCTACCAGCATGAGTAAGGTCTTCTGGCCAACAAAGTGAAATTATTCATCCTGAATAACCTGGATGAATTTCAAATCAAATGTGTGCGTATAGTGGAAACTGTGATTTTATAGTGGTGAATTCCAAACTATTGCTTATAACCCAGAAACACGATCTAGAAGTCACAGATTAGTCTTAGATATATATTAGCTGAGGGGACTAACATGGTCTAAGGGAGAAGTAAAATACTGGGCATCTTTAAGGAGATTAGAATCAAAGATGAAAGTTTTATTGTACCCAATTCATACCTTTGTTGACATAGTACATGTAACAGTGTATATTCTGTTCAATGTACCTCAATAAAAATTTTTAAAGAGCAAGAAAAAGTCCATATGAACAATTGGAAGGTAAATATAAAATTTATAAAATCAAGACTAGAATCACAGGCTTATTTACATACCCTAGAATGCTAGGTTTAAGCCTGTCCACCCTATCCTGCTTCTCTGAAGTATTTAAACTGGTTTAAATATTTAAATATGTGAAAAATAAAAAGAAGTACTAGGGAATTCCCTGGCCATCCAGTGGTTAAGATTCAGTACATTCACTGCTGAGGACTCAGGTTCCATTGCTGGTTGCAGATCTAAGATGCTGCAGAAGAAAGTACTAATACAACTATTATTTATTAAAGGCTCTCTCTGTGTTGAGCACTGTACCAAATTCTTCTAATATATTAACTCATGCAATACTTATGTCAACTTTGTGGAGCATTACTGTATTCAATATATAAATAAGTTTAAATATTATGCCTAAAATTTAGAGAGGCTAATGAAGGAATTTAGGGGCTTCCCAGGTGGCTCAGTGAGTAAAAAATATACCTCAATGCAGGAGACAAATGTTTGATCTCTGGATCAGGAAGATGCTCTGGAAGAGGGCATGGCAACCCATATCAGTATTCTTGCCTGGAGAATCCCATGGACAGAAGACTTGGCAGGCTACAGTTCATGGGATCACAAAGAGTCGGACATGACCGAATTGACTTAGCACACACTCATGTAGGAATTTGTGCAAGAAATCTCCATCAGCGGACTTTTTAAAAGAATATTATGACAGCATTCAGGAGGAAGACTTGGACTAAGGTCAGCTGAAATAAAGGGGATTAATTAAGAAAACTTTTTTGAGGTTGAAAGTTGAGTGTTGGTAAGAAGCAGGGAGAGAAGAAGACAGAATGGAGAGAATTTCAGGAAGCACTGTCTTCAGGAACGACCAGGAAAGGAATATAATTAGGATCTATCTTAGCTTCCTGAATGGCAGTAATGGTGAAACAGTGGGTAATCAGGAGTAGATATGGGTTTATGGGCAATGTTAACTCTGTTCGAGTATGGTCTCCAATTCTGAGTTCACATCGAGTAAGCATATTTCTATCCCCATCATAACTCAGAATATACAATATTGAAATGAAAAATAGAACATCTGTTACAGAACATCTTCTCTAATTAAATGTTTTATCTTTTCTCACACTAGGAAAACCTTTTCATACTTGTAGTGACTTAAAGGGGTAAGTTCATATTTATTTCATTTATTTCATTCTCTCCTTCCCTTTGGCTAGAATTCNACTCTGTTCGAGTATGGTCTCCAATTCTGAGTTCACATCGAGTAAGCATTTCTATCCCCATCATAACTCGGAATATACAATATTGAAATGAAAAATAGAACATCTGTTACAGAACATCTTCTCTAATTAAATGTTTTTATCTTTTCTCACACTAGGAAAACCTTTTCATACTTGTAGTGACTTAAAGGGCTAAGTTCATATTTATTTCATTTATTTCATTCTCTCCTTCCCTTTGGCTAGAATTCAGGGAAGTAAGCTAAATACCTGCACGATCTTTTTGAGTCTTTCATGATCACAGTAGATTTTAGTGCAGGACTTAGGGAAGTAAAGCCTAGGACAAAGGGTTCTGAGAAGTCATCCTAGAACGCTTGCAGGACATCTGGTCTTGATAGTGCATTCTGACAGTGTTGATAGAATATCAGCCGTGGGTATCTCTTGTCTTTCACTTAGATCACTGGTCACGATTGGATGCTGAGGGGGCTAAGTCAAAAGTGCTGGAGGAGGACACTTGCTTTGGCAAGTTTATTTTTGACAGTTGAATGAGTCTAAAATGATGTGTCACCATCTTGCTTTGCATTTCCCTGATTAATACTGAGATTTTAATATGTCTTCATATGTTTTTTGGCTGTAAGTATCTTCTCTCTTGCAAAAAAAAAAAAAGAGTGTTGGAGGAAGAACTTTAGAGCTGGGCTTCTTCTTGGACCTGGACTCACCTCTTCAATGGCTGGGTAATTATTTCTACAAATCTGCCTTTTGATGTGATTCTCTTTTCTTTTTTTTCTCAGATCTATTTCTGCCATAAACCCCAGGGTCCTGGGGTAAAGCCTTCATAGTACTAAAGAAAAGAAGGGGGAAAGTGATGGCTTTGAGCATGTGGTCTAAGCTGAACACTAATGACTCTTGAGGGCTCAGGCATTGCTCAGAGAATGGACACACCCTTCCCTGAAGGCCTTGGTCCAGCCTACTATCTTTCATGATTAATTCATCGTACCTTTCTTTCCTTTGCTAAGCTCTTTTAGACCTCAGCCTCCCTCAATGCCAAAGCCAAACTCCACGTCTGTGGCTGAGTTCCTTTTTGAAGGTTTCTCCAGCTTTGGGTGGCAGCACAGGCTTGGCTTGTTTGTTGTCTTTCTAACTTTGTACCTGCTGACTCTCTCTGGCAATGCTGTTATTTTGACTATTATCCGCCTGGACCGTCATCTTCATACTCCCATGTACTTTTTCCTAAGCATGTTGTCCATCTCTGAGACCTGCTATACTGTGGCCATCATTCCCTGTATGCTTTCTGGCCTCCTGAGTCCTCATCAGACCATTTCTCTCCAAGGCTGTGCCACTCAGCTCTTTTTCTATCTAACCTTTGGTATCAATAACTGCTTCTTGCTCACAGCCATGGGATACGATCGCTACATGGCCATCTGTAACCCTCTACGGTATTCGGTCATCATGGGTAAAGAGGCCTGTATCCAGTTGGCAACTGGGTCCCTGGGAATTGGCCTGAGTATGGCCATTGTCCAGGTAACGTCTGTGTTTGGCCTGCCCTTCTGTGATGGCTTTGTCATCTCTCACTTCTTTTGTGATGTGAGACCCCTGCTGAAGCTGGCCTGCACAGACACCGCTATCAATGAGATCATCAACTTTTTTGTCAGTATTTGTGTTCTTGTTGTACCCATGGGACTGGTCTTCATCTCTTATGTCCTCATCATCTCCACCATCCTCAAGATTGCTTCAGCTGAGGGTCGGAAGAAGGCCTTTGCCACCTGCGCCTCCCACCTCATTGTGGTCGTCATCCACTATGGCTGTGCCTCGATCATCTACCTGAAGCCTAAGTCCCAGAGTTCCCTGGGGCAGGACAGACTCATCTCAGTGACCTACACAGTGATCACCCCTCTGCTAAACCCTGTCGTGTACAGTCTGAGGAACCAGGATGTCAAAGATGCTTTGTGCAGAGCCATGGGGTGCAAACCCCTCTCCTCTTAGTGAGGAGAGTTGTGGAAGGCCTTTGCTCTCATTTCATGAACATATGTTAATTTTAATGCTGCTTTAGTAATGCTGCTAAATATGGGATCGAGAATAGACTAAATTGTGTGCTAACACTGGAGGCTTCCATTTGAGTTAGTCCTGCTTCTCTGTGTTCTCCTTAAGAGAGGATAGGGAATGACTTATCATACCCTTAAGAATACAGGGAAAAGATTTATCTGCTTGGGTCATTCTGTCACACACTTGTGTACATATCTAAATATGTCCTGAGAATATGTTGGATTATGCAACTACAATAAGACACAAAATCCAGCAGAGTTCTAAAAGGCTAATGAATAAAGTGCTTGGAAACCACCTCAGAAAAACCTCTGTTGTGGTAATTAAGGGCATAGGAGCAATTTGTGCAAAATTTTATTTAACAAGTACGTGTGGAGACACATGCATGTCCTTTTCTGTGGATGTTGAAGGATTTTTGTAATCTGATTTTGCTACTTGCGAATAACCCACCACAGCCTGAGGNGGTAAGATGTGTATAAGAGACAGCTACTGAGAGCATAGAGGTGGGTTGTCCAGCCCCAAGATGCCTAGGTAAAAACTAGTGAGAAAACTCCTTGGGAAAGGAGATCATGATGAACAGTTTAATGCTGTCACACCTCCAACACAGGAGTGAAAGAGGATGGAAGCTGGGAGGAGCCAAGAAGAATCAGAATTCCTTTTGCAGAGTAGACCTAAATCTTTGAAATAGTGTTATACATGCAAGCACTTTAACTACAGCTTCTGAAGTCATTCATTAATGAGAAGAAGTCTGAAGCTTGATTTAATGAAAAAATTTTTCAGTCAGCTCCTAAGCTATCATGGTTTCCCAGCAGCTCAGTGGTAAAGAATCTGCCTGCTAGTGCAGAAGAGGCAGGTTTGACCCCTGGGTCAGGAAGATCCCCTGGAGAAGGAAATGGCAATCCACTCCACTATTCTTGCCTGGGAAATCCCACAGACAGAAGAATCTGGCGGGCTACCATCCATGGGGTCACAAAAGAACTGAACACAACTTAGCCACTTAACAACAAAAACCACCTAAGCTTTCAGAAGTTAATCTTCAGAAATTTCTTCTTAGGTATTCCCAACTTAAAACCTGAGTTTAAAAACCAGCATTTTATGTCTGAGCCTCACAGAAGGTGAAAACATATGCCCTGGTTCTCTCTTCCTCATCCTTTCACTCCACTCGGGACTTCTATACTAAAGAACAGGTATAGCCTGCATTTCAGACCCAGCTTCTTCAGTCTCCAGAATCTAGCTGATTCGAGGTGGTGATCCTGCAGAGGCAAAATGTCACTTGTAAGAGTGTCATGAAGTTAGCTAGGTGCTGAAAATGGGGCAAACCAATGGCAATTAACAAATCTTCTAAGTCAACTTAACATATCTAGCTTTGCTGAAAAACACTGGTGTATAAAATCTGATAAAAGATAAAAAATATCTTTGCCTTGGTGACCATATTTTTAGAAATGACAGAGTCAGTTTATTTCTGTTAGGATAGCCAGAAAACAGTTATAAGTTTTTTCTTAGTAGTTCTGCTTAGTATAGATAAAACTGTTAGGTAAAGATCTGATAGCCAGTGTCACACTCACTTCAATTTGAAGTTGTATTTGGCAGCTGCTCTGGTGTGGCCCCTTCAGGACCCACACATCTATTTCCTTAGCTGCTGGAAATGTCTTGGGCTGACAGCTTGCAGCTGAGTCCCACTTCAGGAACTGTCATGCTAAAGAACTGCCATCTCCAGGGCCACAGCCCCTTCCCATGGGTAGCCTTTCCAATAACTTACCTTTTTCAGGGTATAGAGACTGGCACCCTTCCCTCAGTTTAAGACAGCTATGAAGGGTACTCCCAGATTCCGGAATTCCTATCTATGAGATGATTTGAGGTTTCTGCATGACTCCATCACACTTCCACTTCCCCCTCTACCTTCATCCCGCATGGATGTTGATGCTGAGAGCACTCCCTAATAAACTTGCTGCTTTCAAATCTCTGTTTCAGACTCTGTTTCCTAGAGATCCCAGTCTGCAACATTTTAGGATCCCATTTCTAGAACAGTGGTGGTTGGTCAATGGAGACTCCAAGTTTTCAGCCTTGATAGGAGCTAGTGAAGGTAGAAGATCAGTGGTTCCTGTATTTTAATTTTAAAAATATGTTAATTTTCAAAAATTTAATCCTATTAATTGAATGATATTTACTCTGGTTCAGCTTAGTCTGTGGCAGTGCCGTATTACCTTGTTGCAAACTGNGTTCTGAATCTTTGTGGTGGAGAGTCACCACATAGAGCTAGGTTCCCGTGTAATGAAAGACAAAATGTCTGGGCTAAAAGGAAGCTTAGAGACCACCTATTCCAAACCTTCCTTGTTACAAAGAAGAAATGGAATCTGAGACTGACAAGAACTTTCCCCAGTCACACAGCTAGTTGTCAACAGCTCGAACTCCCAGGTCTGTGGTCAGTCCATAGTGCTTGCAAGCTGGGGTGAGAATGTAAATGGAAGTAAAAATGAAGTATAACAGTCAAGAAAGACGTATCTGAAGCTTACAAAGCCTGGACTATCCATGTTCAATCTCTCTCAGTTCTTCTGGGTCACTTAGCCTCAGACCAAATACAGGAGTTAGTAACTTGCTCTTGAGCCTGATGCATAGCTGTGTGTAAAACACCATGAGACTGGATGTTGTTAATGAATGTTCTGTATGACTCTGGTCCCAAGGCTGTAACTATAATAGACCTTCTATCTTTTCTTAAAGGTAGGGGAATATCTAGGAATAGCAGCAAGGAGCTTCCTATAGGGACTTTTCCTGGCCTATTGTTGCAGAAAAAAATCCCTTCTCCACCCATAAAGCCTCTTTACACAAAGCCAAGTGCTACAGCCCTTTCCTGGGAATCTGGTCACTGTCTCTCTGAAATTACTGAAAACAAAAAAAGCATGGACAGTGTTAAGGAGGTTCACACCAGTGTTAGGGCTCAATGTAGGCTGTCTCTAAATATGCCACGATGACATATTGAATATTTTGAATTAAAGTTACTTAAGAAGCAGGGTGGATGGATTTGGGAGTTTGGGATTAGCAGATGCAAACCATTATATATAGGCTGGATAAACAACAGGGTCCTACTATATGACAGAGGGAACTATATTCAATATTCTATAATAAACATAATGGAAAAGAAATGAAAAGGAATGTGTATATATGTAACACGAGGAGCTCAGCCCAGTACTCTGTGAGGACCTAGACAGGTGGGGTAGAGTGAAGGGATATATACAACTATCCTCTAATTAAAAATAATAATAAGGAGAAAACCTTGTTTCTTCTTTTATTTAATACCTCAAGCCCAATCTCTGTTTAGATTCTTCATGAACTAAGCACTCCAAACCTAAGATTCTCCGTCCTGTCAATTCCTTTCAAATGTATCATTTCTTTGTCTAAAAAGTATAAAGATTGCCTGCTTTGGCCACTTATGAGGTCCCATTTCTATGAGACCTCTGAGCACATGAATTAAACTTTCTTTCTTTTTCTCCTGTTAATTTGTCTCGTGTCAACTTTATTATTAGTTCAGCCACAAGAACTCAAGGGTATGAAAGGGTTTCCTTCATGCCAACAGCAGATACTTATATTTAAAAAAAAAAAGCTTTAATAATTTCTCTATTCTTTATTACCCCTTTGGAGAAAATGGGACTTGTCAGTCTTATGAATATTTACAAACGTTCCCCCTAGTTCACTTCCTTATGTTATTAATTGTTCAAAAAAAACAGATAAACTAAAGGTGCTCTGATCTCCCATTTCCTGTTGTGAACTCCTGGTCAGCACCAACAGTACCTTGCTCTCTTTTCTAATGCTTTTCCCAAGGCCCCATATAACTGTCTCCATGAGAAGAGGTGGGGCAGGGGTGGGAGAGAAAAGACTGGGACTTTATTTGAGATCTTATTCAGTCTTGCACTTTTTCATTGTGAGAGTTATTATTATGTGCGAGTCTCTCTAAGATGCTTAGTTCAGGTACTGTAAGAGGATATACAGTATTTAATTTGGGGAGATAAGAGAGGAGTGAAACAATCACGGGGAACTCTTAGATGGAGCCTCACCCCCGGAATTCAGGGGCTCAAGTCTGCCCCAGATTCTGCCAAGAGCTAGAAGTTCATGTGATAGTAAGTGAAGAGAGAGCATAAAAATGATCAGCTTCATCAGCACATCCTTCCTTGTCTTCTCATTCGTAGATCAGACTTACAATGGAGAGAACATTACAAAAGAGAACATTTCTAATCTAGTACTTCATGGTTATGCCTCAAAACTAGCAAGCCTCGAATACCTAAAAGTGTCATATTACATGGTTTCATACTTTTATTCAAGTTGTATATCTCTTTTACAGATGCTAATAAATGAATCTATTCATTTCTTTACTTATATAAATGATGCTTATTGAGCACTTCCTATTACATGCCATTTGATCAGTTTAATGAAGCAGTTCTATAAAGCCGTAAGCATTTTCTATGTACCTTGTGAGTTGTCTTTGACAACTGAGAAGTGGTTACTAGAGCCAAAAAGAAATCGCTATTGCAGAGGTTTCTTGAGGAGTGACATCAGTTCCCCGGGGGATCTGGTTTAGGCTGTGGGTCCGTAAATCTGTTGCGTTTTCTGATTCTCTTCATCTTCAAGAGTAACGTGAACTGCTGCTGGGTCGAGATAAGCAACCCTGTGTCCACAGCAAACAGAATCACCACCAACACTGGGATAAGAAATTGTAGCCAGAAATAGTTGCTTTGAGGGTACTCTAGATGCAATAAGAAACATAACTCAAATTAGGAATTGAAAAGTGAGGTTAAAGTCTTCATCTTCCCTAAAAGAAAGATCCAACATGGTCCTTCACCTTCCAGCATGAAATGACATCCAGGAGCAGAGACAAAACACTCACAGGTTTGGATTCCTCAGTCTGTGCCCCCTGAAGCCCTAGGGGGTCCTAAGTATTTCCCCCACGGTCCTTTCTAATGAATTGTCTGGCCAATATGCCTAATGGGAAAGGTCATAAGAAAGATGATCCCTTCCTTGGAGCCTCACGAGACCAGTGTCCACATAGGACATGGAGGTGGGAAGCAGATAACGTAAAGGCAGAGGGTCACCAGCGCCTATTTCTCAGTCATCATTCATTGCATGTCTGTTGGGTGAAATTAAGATATTGGGCTAGATCATAAATATTAATAAGTTGGCTTCCCAGGTGGCTTAGTGGTAAGGAACTCACCTGCCAATGCAGGAGATGGAGGAGACACAGGTTTGATCCCTGGGTTGGGATAATACCCTGGAGGAGGAAATGGCACCCCACTCCAGTATTCTTGCCTGGAAAATCCCATGGACAGAGGAGCCTGACAGGCTAAGTTCATGGGGTTGCTAACAGTCAGACACAATGGAGCGACTGAGCAAGGCAAGCAAGGCAATAAGTAAATTGCCTTTCAGTTCCACTGTTTTGTGATTCTGCTAGTCTATTTACAAAGTAGTGATTTTTCGTGATTTTTCTAGAATTTTAGAACCCTAGAATATTATAGCCAGAAATTACTCACAGGTCACCTAGACTGGTGACTCTCAACACTAGCTGCCTATTACCATTACCTGTAAGAGCTTTTAAATATTGATGTCCAGGCCTCATTCCAAGCTAATTAAGTTATAAGCTCAAGGGATGATATACAGACATCAGAATTTTTTTTTTTAATTCTCCAAGCAATTTTAATGAAGTTTAGTCCAAACCCTTTATTTTACAGATAAGGATACCAGAAGCACCGAGAAAATCAAACAACAGGTCTCAAATTAGTTAACAGAGAACTACCATTAGAAATTAATTGTGGCTTCTGGTCTCATGTTTTTTAAGATTTTGGCGTGAGCAAAGTGTACCAAGCAAATGTCTTATTTCCTCATTGCAAAGCAAATATTTTAAAGGCTCCTTCTTTTATATGAAATTTGGAAATGGCAGCCTTTCATTGACTACAGAGGCAGTCTACCAGACTACTCTTTCCATATCAAGCCCTCTTTCTCATCTCCTAATTCATAGGCACACAGCCTGTTGACTTGGTTTCCTTTCCCATCCCTCATAGGCTAGAATAGACTCTTCAAGCTATAAAGAGTTGGTTCCTTCAACTTTGAAACTCTTTTTCTATTTGATAAGTGTAAGTTTCTCCCCAGAAGCAATAAGTGACTTTGCTTGACTAGTATTCAACAGTTTAAAAATCTATTTCATAACTATTGCACTTAACATCTGTAAACATTACATAATGTGAGAAGGTATTATTGTTGCCATTGAACAAGTAAGGAATCTGTGACAGAGACTAAGGGATATACTCTACCCCTGGTCTCCTTATTGCAAACCTAGTAGACTTTTCAGGGAATCACAGTTGCCTGCATTCTATAGCTTCAATTGCATTAAGCTCAAATATTCTTTCTTCTTTCCCCTGCTATGGACTCGTTCCCTTTCCTTCACCAACTTACGTTTTCTTACTATAATCCTGAGTTTATTAGAGATGTAGTTGAACCTCTGAATTCTGCCCACGCAGTAATAGATGCCACTGTCCTCTTCTGTGACACTGGTGATGGAGAGGTTGTGGTTCTCATACCAGTACTTGAGAGCTCTGTTATCCTTGTAGTAGATCACCTTGAAGGCATTCAGATTCTTCCAGCTGTGGCACCTGAGGAAGAGGGACTCACCCTCCACCATCACCTCGGCAGAGGCCTGAAGGATCAACCAGTCTGAAGAATATTCATTAAGATATTTATTTAACAAGGGCAGATAAAATAAAAATAAGATAAATTAAAAAGATCATGCAGAGAGTGCATATCAGAAACCTTTATCATTAACCCATTTCTTGGCTCATAAGGTCAATAAAAAGGAAACACAAAATAATGCTTACAGCCTATCTCTGCTGTTGATAAATACTCTCTCCTCCTGAAAGGTAATTCTGGGGCCACAACATCGCTGACACTTCTGATAAGCCCACCCATAGGAGGTCTGAAACCCATTATCCCTTTCAGCTCTATTCCTGCATTTGGTCACTAAAGGGGAAATAAACCTACTCTGCCTGGAGAGTCCTAGCCTAGTAGAGTTGTCTTCTCTAAACTTATAGGTACTTCCCCATTCTATTAATCAAAGTAAGCCTCCAGCTTCCTCAGAACATGCATCACAATTCGAATTAATTATTTGTGTAACTATTGACTGGATGTCCATTTCCTCATTGGGCTCGCTACTTCAGAGGTCAGGAGCATGTCTGTTCCTTTCATCATATCTCCAGTGCCTAATAATACCTAAGAATCGGTAGATTCTCAATGAATGTCTGTCAATAATGAGTCAATAAAATACAAGAGTCAGGTTGTATGGCTAATGTCATTTTAAGAACTCAAAATTTAGAATAGAAACATGTCTAGGTTTCATAAGCATATTTTATTTAGGAGCAAACCTTGAGGACTTTTCTAGAATCTACTCAAAAGAAATAAAGAAGCTATTTTATACTGCTTTAGTTTCTACTTAGAATTTGTACTCAGATGTTGAAACATCTCTTTTCACTCAAGATAAAAAATACAAAATATGCTTATACTTTAAAAGTATGAAACAAAATATAAATGACCTAGCTGTTCAAATGAAGTCCTTACTTTGTTCACTGAACATTTACAAAGTAACCCACATATGCCTGAGCACACTGTACTAATTGTTGATGGTAGGAGAGTGATGAAGCAAACATAAGATTTGTTCTTAAGTAGAAGTAGAGTACATGAGGAATGTAAAGAGATAGCTTTCAAAATCAAGAGTACAACTTACTACTTTACCATATGTAAAAGAGATAGCCAAGGGGAATTTCGCTCTATGTTTCAGGAAGCTCAAACAGGGGCTCTGTATCAACCTAGAGGGATGGGGAGGGAGGGAGATGGGAGGGAGGTTCAAAAAGGAAGGGATATATATATACCTATGGCTGATTTATGTTGAGGTTTGACAGAAAACAACAGAATTCTGTAAAGCAATTATCCTTCAGTTAATAAATAAATTAAACAAAAGAGTACAACTTAATATTCAGATCATGACACATGGAAATGGCAAAGTAACTCTTTAAATCAAAGAGCTCTTTGTAATGTTCACATATCCAAAATGCCATTTGACCATGTAATATGCATCTGTGGCTCAGAGGTTAAAGCATCTGCCGGCAATGCGGGAGGACCTGGGTTCGATCCCTGGGTCAGGAAGTTCCCCTGGAGAAGGAAATGGCAACCCACTCCAGTATTCTTGCCTGGAGAATCCCAAAGACAGAGGAGCCTGGTGGGCTACAGTTCATGGGGTCGCAAAGAGTCGGACACGACTGAGTGACTTCACTCACTCACTCACTCAAGTAGAGAAGATAAAAATGAAATAGCCTAGCGGAGTAACATTGGGAGATTGCTAGAATATTGAAAGAAGGCAGAAGGGCAGATGGAGTAGAGGCCGAAGAAGAGAGATGGACCTGTATGTGGAGAGAGACCCTGAGTTCAACCTTGCTTCTCTAAGCCTTGGAATAACTTGCTTTCTCCCCATTTTCAGATGGGCCATTCTGCACATGAGAGAATTGATACGTCTGTAACCCTGGAACTTACCACTGATGACGTTTAGGTACACAGGTTCACTAACGGCAAATCCTTTGATTCGGCATTGGTATTCCCCACTGTCCTGCATGCTTGCTTTCACAATGTCCCATCTTGAATTTGTCACTTTCAAAGTGGTTCCATTGTGGATCCACAGAGAGGACTCATCTTCAGAGGAACTGTTCGTACCACATGTAAGAGTCACAGTTTCTCCTCTAAATATTTTTCTCCATGGTGGATTCAAGGACACCTTAGATTTCCAGGTGGCTTTGAGAAGAACAGATTGTGGAAAGAGATATGGAAGGAGGGGAAATATCAGTGAAATCTGCTCAGCTTCCAGAGTACAGACAATAATAGTCAATCAATGGTCAATCTACCCTTAAACTGTTGGTGATAAGAATCTATCCTGAGTCCTAGGATTAAAGGAAGGAAGAAAGAATCTTTGGTCCCACCTAGGGACCCTAGCTCCCAACCTAGGAAAAAACAGGACATGAATGTAAGATATTAAAAAACAAAAGAGGATAACCCCTCTAATTTTCTTGATTCCAATTTCACTATCTGTAAATGAGGACTGAAGTCTTTTTTCAAGCAGAGATTATTTCTGAGATGTTCATACATAGTTCAGCACAATGACTACTACATAGTGAGTATTCATTAAATATTTATTGAGTTGATGAATGAGTGAACAATGGATGAATTAAGGTAGTGGACTAAATGAAATACACGGCCTCTCCCAGCTCTAAATTTTTATGACTATTTAATTGTGAGTGAATAGGGAATGGAAATTATATGTCAATTCTGGAAGGTACTGAGAATCACCAAGAGGATCAGTCTTAAAAGGCTTTCAAGAACAAAGAGATGTGGTACAAATTTGAATGAAGACTTCGGAAGTGGCCAGGTGGTGACGAGGAAGAGGTGACATGTTCAAAAGAGAACTAGACTTGGATTTAAGGGACTTACGTTAGAAGCCAGTGCCTTGTTGGCCATGTAACCTCCAACAAATTACTTAATCTGAGTTTCAGTATCCTCAGTTATAAAATGGCAATAATAATAGCAGGGATGATGATGTAAGAATTAAATGAGTTTATATCATAGTATCTGGAGCAGAGGCTGAGACAGATGCTCAGCAGACATGATTGTTTGCATAAAAGAGGAAAGGGGGACTTGAGAGAATGAAACGCTGTGTGGGAAGCTTTTGAATGGGGACAAGAAGGAAGACGAGGCAGGTGGAAGTGTGATAGACAGGGAAGAGCAGATTAATAATCATTAAAAAATAGATGATGGGATGAAGGGAAAGGATGAAGGGCAGGCAATTTCCAGACACATCGAAATACTGAGAGAACAAGAACAGAGGACTCACCTGCTGACATGCCATCTGGAGCTGCAAAATCCAGAGACAAAAAGTTAGTATCTGACCCCAGCCTTCTGGATACCTGAAGACTGGGATCTGGTTATGATGCTGAGGTCTACATCCACAGAGTTTTAAGGGCTAGCCATCTTTTCAGGACTCTGTTCAAGGGAGAGAAGGAGCTTCTCTCCTTCTTCTGTTGTCCCTCCTTTACCCTCTAGGAAAAGCCAGCTTGATAGAAAGGACCAGACTTTCAGTCCGGCTTCCTCCTTAGATGATGCCCAACCCCCTTTCTGCTATCCAGCTCGTCCTTCTTGCAGAATCCCCGGGAAATGACCCACAGTTTGCTCATAACCTAGAAAAAGTCAGCAATAAAATTGTCAACTTTCCCTCGCCAGCCGCTCCCCCAATCTGTTCTGGCCCCTTCGGGGGGGCTGGTAACTCCACTTACAGAAAAGCAGCAGAGCTATCCACAGCAGGGCAGGGGCTCCCGTGGGAATAGCAGGCATCTTCTCCGTGGCCTCCAACTGAGCTGCAGAGATCCAGGGCCTTAGAATAAAGTTGAAAGTAAAAAGGAGAAGGAAACGTTCTCTGTGTCATATCTGGTTAACGCATCAGCTGCACCTAGGTTTGCTTCCTTCTCTGGAGATAACATTCAGAGTGGTGCTTAAAAGGGCAATTATATATATGTAGTTTTAAAATCATTTATTGATTTTTTTTTTCTTTTTTTGATTGCACCACACAGCATTCAGGATCTTAGTTCTCCAGTCAGAGATTGAAACCA
>SJYW01046034.1:316998-352696 GCA_006410735.1 Raphicerus campestris | reverse complement strand
AGCACTCCAAACCTAAGATTCTCCGTCCTGTCAATTCCTTTCAAATGTATCATTTCTTTGTCTAAAAAGTATAAAGATTGCCTGCTTTGGCCACTTATTAGGTCCCATTTCTATGAGACCTCTGAGCACATGAATTAAACTTTCTTTCTTTTTCTCCTGTTAATTTGTCTCGTGTCAACTTTATTATTAGTTCAGCCACAAGAACTCAAGGGTATGAAAGGGTTTCCTTCATGCCAACAGCAGATACTTATATTTAAAAAAAAAAAGCTTTAATAATTTCTCTATTCTTTATTACCCCTTTGGAGAAAATGGGACTTGTCAGTCTTATGAATATTTACAAACGTTCCCCCTAGTTCACTTCCTTATGTTATTAATTGTTCAAAAAAAACAGATAAACTAAAGGTGCTCTGATCTCCCATTTCCTGTTGTGAACTCCTGGTCAGCACCAACAGTACCTTGCTCTCTTTTCTAATGCTTTTCCCAAGGCCCCATATAACTGTCTCCATGAGAAGAGGTGGGGCAGGGGTGGGAGAGAAAAGACTGGGACTTTATTTGAGATCTTATTCAGTCTTGCACTTTTTCATTGTGAGAGTTATTATTATGTGCGAGTCTCTCTAAGATGCTTAGTTCAGGTACTGTAAGAGGATATACAGTATTTAATTTGGGGAGATAAGAGAGGAGTGAAACAATCACGGGGAACTCTTAGATGGAGCCTCACCCCCGGAATTCAGGGGCTCAAGTCTGCCCCAGATTCTGCCAAGAGCTAGAAGTTCATGTGATAGTAAGTGAAGAGAGAGCATAAAAATGATCAGCTTCATCAGCACATCCTTCCTTGTCTTCTCATTCGTAGATCAGACTTACAATGGAGAGAACATTACAAAAAAGAACATTTCTAATCTAGTACTTCATGGTTATGCCTCAAAACTAGCAAGCCTCGAATACCTAAAAGTGTCATATTACATGGTTTCATACTTTTATTCAAGTTGTATATCTCTTTTACAGATGCTAATAAATGAATCTATTCATTTCTTTACTTATATAAATGATGCTTATTGAGCACTTCCTATTACATGCCATTTGATCAGTTTAATGAAGCAGTTCTATAAAGCCGTAAGCATTTTCTATGTACCTTGTGAGTTGTCTTTGACAACTGAGAAGTGGTTACTAGAGCCAAAAAGAAATCGCTATTGCAGAGGTTTCTTGAGGAGTGACATCAGTTCCCCGGGGGATCTGGTTTAGGCTGTGGGTCCGTAAATCTGTTGCGTTTTCTGATTCTCTTCATCTTCAAGAGTAACGTGAACTGCTGCTGGGTTGAGATAAGCAACCCTGTGTCCACAGCAAACAGAATCACCACCAACACTGGGATAAGAAATTGTAGCCAGAAATAGTTGCTTTGAGGGTACTCTAGATGCAATAAGAAACATAACTCAAATTAGGAATTGAAAAGTGAGGTTAAAGTCTTCATCTTCCCTAAAAGAAAGATCCAACATGGTCCTTCACCTTCCAGCATGAAATGACATCCAGGAGCAGAGACAAAACACTCACAGGTTTGGATTCCTCAGTCTGTGCCCCCTGAAGCCCTAGGGGGTCCTAAGTATTTCCCCCACGGTCCTTTCTAATGAATTGTCTGGCCAATATGCCTAATGGGAAAGGTCATAAGAAAGATGATCCCTTCCTTGGAGCCTCACGAGACCAGTGTCCACATAGGACATGGAGGTGGGAAGCAGATAACGTAAAGGCAGAGGGTCACCAGCGCCTATTTCTCAGTCATCATTCATTGCATGTCTGTTGGGTGAAATTAAGATATTGGGCTAGATCATAAATATTAATAAGTTGGCTTCCCAGGTGGCTTAATGGTAAGGAACTCACCTGCCAATGCAGGAGATGGAGGAGACACAGGTTTGATCCCTGGGTTGGGATAATACCCTGGAGGAGGAAATGGCACCCCACTCCAGTATTCTTGCCTGGAAAATCCCATGGACAGAGGAGCCTGACAGGCTAAGTTCATGGGGTTGCTAACAGTCAGACACAATGGAGCGACTGAGCAAGGCAAGCAAGGCAATAAGTAAATTGCCTTTCAGTTCCACTGTTTTGTGATTCTGCTAGTCTATTTACAAAGTAGTGATTTTTCGTGATTTTTCTAGAATTTTAGAACCCTAGAATATTATAGCCAGAAATTACTCACAGGTCACCTAGACTGGTGACTCTCAACACTAGCTGCCTATTACCATTACCTGGAAGAGCTTTTAAATATTGATGTCCAGGCCTCATTCCAAGCTAATTAAGTTATAAGCTCAAGGGATGATATACAGACATCAGAATTTTTTTTTAATTCTCCAAGCAATTTTAATGAAGTTTAGTCCAAACCCTTTATTTTACAGATAAGGATACCAGAAGCACAGAGAAAATCAAACAACAGGTCTCAAATTAGTTAACAGAGAACTACCATTAGAAATTAATTGTGGCTTCTGGTCTCATGTTTTTTAAGATTTTGGCGTGAGCAAAGTGTACCAAGCAAATGTCTTATTTCCTCATTGCAAAGCAAATATTTTAAAGGCTCCTTCTTTTATATGAAATTTGGAAATGGCAGCCTTTCATTGACTACAGAGGCAGTCTACCAGACTACTCTTTTCATATCAAGCCCTCTTTCTCATCTCCTAAGTCACAGGCACACAGCCTGTTGACTTGGTTTCCTTTCCCATCCCTCATAGGCTAGAATAGACTCTTCAAGCTATAAAGAGTTTGTTCCTTCAACTTTGAAACTCTTTTTCTATTTGATAAATGTAAGTTTCTCCCCAGAAGCAATAAGTGACTTTGCTTGACTAGTATTCAACAGTTTAAAAATCCATTTCATAACTATTGCACTTAACATCTGTAAACATTACATAATGTGAGAAGGTATTATTGTTGCCATTGAACAAGTAAGGAATCTGTGACAGAGACTAAGGGATATACTCTACCCCTGGTCTCCTCATTGCAAACCTAGTAGACTTTTCAGGGAATCACAGTTGCCTGCATTCTATAGCTTCAATTGCATTAAGCTCAAATATTCTTTCTTCTTTCCCCTGCTATGGACTCGTTCCCTTTCCTTCACCAACTTACGTTTTCTTACTATAATCCTGAGTTTATTAGAGATGTAGTTGAACCTCTGAATTCTGCCCACGCAGTAATAGATGCCACTGTCCTCTTCTGTGACACTGGTGATGGAGAGGTTGTGGTTCTCATACCAGTACTTGAGAGCTCTGTTATCCTTGTAGTAGATCACCTTGAAGGCATTCAGATTCTTCCAGCTGTGGCACCTGAGGAAGAGGGACTCACCCTCCACCATCACCTCGGCAGAGGCCTGAAGGATCAACCAGTCTGAAGAATATTCATTAAGATATTTATTTAACAAGGGCAGATAAAATAAAAATAAGATAAATTAAAAAAGATCATGCAGAGAGTGCATATCAGAAACCTTTATCATTAACCCATTTCTTGGCTCATAAGGTCAATAAAAAGGAAACACAAAATAATGCTTACAGCCTGTCTCCTCTGTTGATAAATACTCTCTCCTCCTGAAAGGTAATTCTGGGGCCACAACATCGCTGACACTTCTGATAAGCCCACCCATAGGAGGTCTGAAACCCATTATCCCTTTCAGCTCTATTCCTGCATTTGGTCACTAAAGGGGAAATAAACCTACTCTGCCTGGAGAGTCCTAGCCTAGTAGAGTTGTCTTCTCTAAACTTATAGGTACTTCCCCATTCTATTAATCAAAGTAAGCCTCCAGCTTCCTCAGAACATGCATCACAATTCGAATTAATTATTTGTGTAACTATTGACTGGATGTCCATTTCCTCATTGGGCTCGCTACTTCAGAGGTCAGGAGCATGTCTGTTCCTTTCATCATATCTCCAGTGCCTAATAATACCTAAGAATCGGTAGATTCTCAATGAATGTCTGTCAATAATGAGTCAATAAAATACAAGAGTCAGGTTGTATGGCTAATGTCATTTTAAGAACTCAAAATTTAGAATAGAAACATGTCTAGGTTTCATAAGCATATTTTATTTAGGAGCAAACCTTGAGGACTTTTCTAGAATCTACTCAAAAGAAATAAAGAAGCTATTTTATACTGCTTTAGTTTCTACTTAGAATTTGTACTCAGATGTTGAAACATCTCTTTTCACTCAAGATAAAAAATACAAAATATGCTTATACTTTAAAAGTATGAAACAAAATATAAATGACCTAGCTGTTCAAATGAAGTCCTTACTTTGTTCACTGAACATTTACAAAGTAACCCACATATGCCTGAGCACACTGTACTAATTGTTGATGGTAGGAGAGTGATGAAGCAAACATAAGATTTGTTCTTAAGTAGAAGTAGAGTACATGAGGAATGTAAAGAGATAGCTTTCAAAATCAAGAGTACAACTTACTACTTTACCATATGTAAAAGAGATAGCCAAGGGGAATTTCGCTCTATGTTTCAGGAAGCTCAAACAGGGGCTCTGTATCAACCTAGAGGGATGGGGAGGGAGGGAGATGGGAGGGAGGTTCAAAAAGGAAGGGATATATATATACCTATGGCTGATTTATGTTGAGGTTTGACAGAAAACAACAGAATTCTGTAAAGCAATTATCCTTCAGTTAATAAATAAATTAAACAAAAGAGTACAACTTAATATTCAGATCATGACACATGGAAATGGCAAAGTAACTCTTTAAATCAAAGAGCTCTTTGTAATGTTCACATATCCAAAATGCCATTTGACCATGTAATATGCATCTGTGGCTCAGAGGTTAAAGCATCTGCCGGCAATGCGGGAGGACCTGGGTTCGATCCCTGGGTCAGGAAGTTCCCCTGGAGAAGGAAATGGCAACCCACTCCAGTATTCTTGCCTGGAGAATCCCAAAGACAGAGGAGCCTGGTGGGCTACAGTTCATGGGGTCGCAAAGAGTCGGACACGACTGAGTGACTTCACTCACTCACTCACTCACTCAAGTAGAGAAGATAGAAATGAAATAGCCTAGCGGAGTAACATTGGGAGATTGCTAGAATATTGAAAGAAGGCAGAAGGGCAGATGGAGTAGAGGCCGAAGAAGAGAGATGGACCTGTATGTGGAGAGAGACCCTGAGTTCAACCTTGCTTCTCTAAGCCTTGGAATAACTTGCTTTCTCCCCATTTTCAGATGGGCCATTCTGCACATGAGAGAATTGATACGTCTGTAACCCTGGAACTTACCACTGATGACGTTTAGGTACACAGGTTCACTAACGGCAAATCCTTTGATTCGGCATTGGTATTCCCCACTGTCCTGCATGCTTGCTTTCACAATGTCCCATCTTGAATTTGTCACTTTCAAAGTGGTTCCATTGTGGATCCACAGAGAGGACTCATCTTCAGAGGAACTGTTCGTACCACATGTAAGAGTCACAGTTTCTCCTCTAAATATTTTTCTCCATGGTGGATTCAAGGACACCTTAGATTTCCAGGTGGCTTTGAGAAGAACAGATTGTGGAAAGAGATATGGAAGGAGGGGAAATATCAGTGAAATCTGCTCAGCTTCCAGAGTACAGACAATAATAGTCAATCAATGGTCAATCTACCCTTAAACTGTTGGTGATAAGAATCTATCCTGAGTCCTAGGATTAAAGGAAGGAAGAAAGAATCTTTGGTCCCACCTAGGGACCCTAGCTCCCAACCTAGGAAAAAACAGGACATGAATGTAAGATATTAAAAAACAAAAGAGGATAACCCCTCTAATTTTCTTGATTCCAATTTCACTATCTGTAAATGAGGACTGAAGTCTTTTTTCAAGCAGAGATTATTTCTGAGATGTTCATACATAGTTCAGCACAATGACTACTACATAGTGAGTATTCATTAAATATTTATTGAGTTGATGAATGAGTGAACAATGGATGAATTAAGGTAG
The DNA here is from genome assembly GCA_006410735.1 of Raphicerus campestris. Taxonomy (NCBI): domain Eukaryota; kingdom Metazoa; phylum Chordata; class Mammalia; order Artiodactyla; family Bovidae; genus Raphicerus; species Raphicerus campestris. The sequence goes on along the minus strand of SJYW01046034.1, from coordinate 346,771 downwards.
TGGACTAAATGAAATACACGGCCTCTCCCAGCTCTAAATTTTTATGACTATTTAATTGTGAGTGAATAGGGAATGGAAATTATATGTCAATTCTGGAAGGTACTGAGAATCACCAAGAGGATCAGTCTTAAAAGGCTTTCAAGAACAAAGAGATGTGGTACAAATTTGAATGAAGACTTCGGAAGTGGCCAGGTGGTGACGAGGAAGAGGTGACATGTTCAAAAGAGAACTAGACTTGGATTTAAGGGACTTACGTTAGAAGCCAGTGCCTTGTTGGCCATGTAACCTCCAACAAATTACTTAATCTGAGTTTCAGTATCCTCAGTTATAAAATGGCAATAATAATAGCAGGGATGATGATGTAAGAATTAAATGAGTTTATATCATAGTATCTGGAGCAGAGGCTGAGACAGATGCTCAGCAGACATGATTGTTTGCATAAAAGAGGAAAGGGGGACTTGAGAGAATGAAACGCTGTGTGGGAAGCTTTTGAATGGGGACAAGAAGGAAGACGAGGCAGGTGGAAGTGTGATAGACAGGGAAGAGCAGATTAATAATCATTAAAAAATAGATGATGGGATGAAGGGAAAGGATGAAGGGCAGGCAATTTCCAGACACATCGAAATACTGAGAGAACAAGAACAGAGGACTCACCTGCTGACATGCCATCTGGAGCTGCAAAATCCAGAGACAAAAAGTTAGTATCTGACCCCAGCCTTCTGGATACCTGAAGACTGGGATCTGGTTATGATGCTGAGGTCTACATCCACNCAAATGAAGTCCTTACTTTGTTCACTGAACATTTACAAAGTAACCCACATATGCCTGAGCACACTGTACTAATTGTTGATGGTAGGAGAGTGATGAAGCAAACATAAGATTTGTTCTTAAGTAGAAGTAGAGTACATGAGGAATGTAAAGAGATAGCTTTCAAAATCAAGAGTACAACTTACTACTTTACCATATGTAAAAGAGATAGCCAAGGGGAATTTCGCTCTATGTTTCAGGAAGCTCAAACAGGGGCTCTGTATCAACCTAGAGGGATGGGGAGGGAGGGAGATGGGAGGGAGGTTCAAAAAGGAAGGGATATATATATACCTATGGCTGATTTATGTTGAGGTTTGACAGAAAACAACAGAATTCTGTAAAGCAATTATCCTTCAGTTAATAAATAAATTAAACAAAAGAGTACAACTTAATATTCAGATCATGACACATGGAAATGGCAAAGTAACTCTTTAAATCAAAGAGCTCTTTGTAATGTTCACATATCCAAAATGCCATTTGACCATGTAATATGCATCTGTGGCTCAGAGGTTAAAGCATCTGCCGGCAATGCGGGAGGACCTGGGTTCGATCCCTGGGTCAGGAAGTTCCCCTGGAGAAGGAAATGGCAACCCACTCCAGTATTCTTGCCTGGAGAATCCCAAAGACAGAGGAGCCTGGTGGGCTACAGTTCATGGGGTCGCAAAGAGTCGGACACGACTGAGTGACTTCACTCACTCACTCACTCACTCAAGTAGAGAAGATAGAAATGAAATAGCCTAGCGGAGTAACATTGGGAGATTGCTAGAATATTGAAAGAAGGCAGAAGGGCAGATGGAGTAGAGGCCGAAGAAGAGAGATGGACCTGTATGTGGAGAGAGACCCTGAGTTCAACCTTGCTTCTCTAAGCCTTGGAATAACTTGCTTTCTCCCCATTTTCAGATGGGCCATTCTGCACATGAGAGAATTGATATGTCTGTAACCCTGGAACTTACCACTGATGACGTTTAGGTACACAGGTTCACTAACGGCAAATCCTTTGATTCGGCATTGGTATTCCCCACTGTCCTGCATGCTTGCTTTCACAATGTCCCATCTTGAATTTGTCACTTTCAAAGTGGTTCCATTGTGGATCCACAGAGAGGACTCATCTTCAGAGGAACTGTTCGTACCACATGTAAGAGTCACAGTTTCTCCTCTAAATATTTTTCTCCATGGTGGATTCAAGGACACCTTAGATTTCCAGGTGGCTTTGAGAAGAACAGATTGTGGAAAGAGATATGGAAGGAGGGGAAATATCAGTGAAATCTGCTCAGCTTCCAGAGTACAGACAATAATAGTCAATCAATGGTCAATCTACCCTTAAACTGTTGGTGATAAGAATCTATCCTGAGTCCTAGGATTAAAGGAAGGAAGAAAGAATCTTTGGTCCCACCTAGGGACCCTAGCTCCCAACCTAGGAAAAAACAGGACATGAATGTAAGATATTAAAAAAACAAAAGAGGATAACCCCTCTAATTTTCTTGATTCCAATTTCACTATCTGTAAATGAGGACTGAAGTCTTTTTTCAAGCAGAGATTATTTCTGAGATGTTCATACATAGTTCAGCACAATGACTACTACATAGTGAGTATTCATTAAATATTTATTGAGTTGATGAATGAGTGAACAATGGATGAATTAAGGTAGTGGACTAAATGAAATACACGGCCTCTCCCAGCTCTAAATTTTTATGACTATTTAATTGTGAGTGAATAGGGAATGGAAATTATATGTCAATTCTGGAAGGTACTGAGAATCACCAAGAGGATCAGTCTTAAAAGGCTTTCAAGAACAAAGAGATGTGGTACAAATTTGAATGAAGACTTCGGAAGTGGCCAGGTGGTGACGAGGAAGAGGTGACATGTTCAAAAGAGAACTAGACTTGGATTTAAGGGACTTACGTTAGAAGCCAGTGCCTTGTTGGCCATGTAACCTCCAACAAATTACTTAATCTGAGTTTCAGTATCCTCAGTTATAAAATGGCAATAATAATAGCAGGGATGATGATGTAAGAATTAAATGAGTTTATATCATAGTATCTGGAGCAGAGGCTGAGACAGATGCTCAGCAGACATGATTGTTTGCATAAAAGAGGAAAGGGGGACTTGAGAGAATGAAACGCTGTGTGGGAAGCTTTAGAATGGGGACAAGAAGGAAGACGAGGCAGGTGGAAGTGTGATAGACAGGGAAGAGCAGATTAATAATCATTAAAAAATAGATGATGGGATGAAGGGAAAGGATGAAGGGCAGGCAATTTCCAGACACATCGAAATACTGAGAGAACAAGAACAGAGGACTCACCTGCTGACATGCCATCTGGAGCTGCAAAATCCAGAGACAAAAAGTTAGTATCTGACCCCAGCCTTCTGGATACCTGAAGACTGGGATCTGGTTATGATGCTGAGGTCTACATCCACAGAGTTTTAAGGGCTAGCCATCTTTTCAGGACTCTGTTCAAGGGAGAGAAGGAGCTTCTCTCCTTCTTCTGTTGTCCCTCCTTTACCCTCTAGGAAAAGCCAGCTTGATAGAAAGGACCAGACTTTCAGTCCGGCTTCCTCCTTAGATGATGCCCAACCCCCTTTCTGCTATCCAGCTCGTCCTTCTTGCAGAATCCCCGGGAAATGACCCACAGTTTGCTCATAACCTAGAAAAAGTCAGCAATAAAATTGTCAACTTTCCCTCGCCAGCCGCTCCCCCAATCTGTTCTGGCCCCTTCGGGGGGGCTGGTAACTCCACTTACAGAAAAGCAGCAGAGCTATCCACAGCAGGGCAGGGGCTCCCGTGGGAATAGCAGGCATCTTCTCCGTGGCCTCCAACTGAGCTGCAGAGATCCAGGGCCTTAGAATAAAGTTGAAAGTAAAAAGGAGAAGGAAACGTTCTCTGTGTCATATCTGGTTAACGCATCAGCTGCACCTAGGTTTGCTTCCTTCTCTGGAGATAACATTCAGAGTGGTGCTTAAAAGGGCAATTATATATATGTAGTTTTAAAATCATTTATTGATTTTTTTTTTCTTTTTTTGATTGCACCACACAGCATTCAGGATCTTAGTTCTCCAGTCAGAGATTGAAACCAAGGCCCTGGCAGTGGAAGTGGATGCACAGTCTTAACCACTGGACCACCAGGGAGGTCTCCAGGGCAACTTTATATTTACCCCCATACTCTCCATTCCACCTCCGTGCACACACCTGGAATCTAGTGGGAGAGAGGCAGAGGGGGCACGCAGGAACAAAACTTTCTTAAACTATCAACGTATAGTTATTTTGTTTGCAACTTAGAAAAGTGGGATGCAGAGGAGAGAAGAATAAAAATAACAGTTAATTATTCACCTAATATAGGTCAGGCATTATGCTAAATACACCTTACGTTTCATTCATTTCTCAAAACAATTCTATGAAGAGGTACCATCATTATCTACATTTTATAGAAAGGAAAACTGGAGCTTAGAGAGGTAAAGTCATTTATCTTAGAGTACTCCTTAGTAAATGGCTAGTTTGGGACTCAAACATTTGAACAATAGAATCCTGGAGTAAGACTCATGATCATGATAATCTCCTGTTTATTCATGTCTACAAGTATGGCCAGAATTCTAGCTGAAATTCTGTTGTGGTTCTCCAGAGTTACCAACCCTCTTATTACCTAATTTCCTGCTGATCCATTAGTGTACAAATCCACAAATTTTCATCTGCTTCCCTGATGACCCACTGTCTGACCAGCCAAATTGGAGATATTTTTGGAAACTCCTTCTCTCCATGGGTCTTGATGAGGTCTACAACACAGGAAGGCAGATGTTAAGCCGTAACTTACAGGGATCTCAGTAATTTAATTTATTTTACTTTATTGCTCCAGCTTTTGTCCATTTTTATGTTTCTAATCCTTTAGCCTGATCACCCTTTCTCCTTTAAATCCACATCTGTTTTCTTCCCTCCAGGACCTCAGTGACTAATTTTTAATTCTAGGTCAGAATTAGTCACCTTCTTCCAGGATTTGATATTGATAATGATACTGGAGATAATACCTTATAAATATCTACACTGGCGTGCCTTCCACAAAGTTTTTTTCATGTGTGGTATTATTATTTGGCCCTTGCCAAAGTTCTGAAATAGCAGAGGCAATATGAAGTCAGCAAGGCCCCATTCTATCATGCCAGCTTTTGCACGCTGACTGTTTTATTTGTTTAATGCATATAATTATGTGTATTTATGTGTGCATATGCGGTGCTGGGTTTCATTGCTGCGTGTTTTCTCTAGCTGTGGCAAGCAGGGGCTGCTCTGTAGTGGCAGCNGGGTCAGCATCATTGTTCTGTCCTCCACCTTGGTTACTACAGAACACAAAGACCATATCAGATTGTTGTGTTTATCTCTTAAGGAGGAACTAGAACTCTGTCTTATAGCTGAACTCTTGTTTCTTGACTGCTTTTCCTTTGTTCTTAGATTCCCTTACTTAAGATCACTGATTAGTGAGACCTGTTGAAGGGTAAACTTGTGACCAGGCTTAGATCACAAAACGGCTTCTCACGTTAAGAACATCAAGTCTGGTTCTCTTTCTCCAGGGATCCACTACATTATCTGCTTACATTTGGTTTTCCTAGAAGAGCATCCTTTGATCATTCACTGTTTCTCCAAATCAGATCACCAACAGCCACACTGTTCCTGATCATTGTATTGTTACCAGATTAGGCAACTAGACCCCACCAGGATCCTAGCCATCCCTTGTCTTAGCCAGGGAAGTTCTTTTTCTTTTTGGATCTGTGCTGCCAATAAAGAAACTGATGTTGAGATTAGAACAGCATCAGCTTTATTCAANGTTACCAGATTAGGCAACTAGACCCCACCAGGATCCTAGCCATCCCTTGTCTTAGCCAGGGAAGTTCTTTTTCTTTTTGGATCTGTGCTGCCAATAAAGAAACTGATGTTGAGATTAGAACAGCATCAGCTTTATTCAATGGTCAAAGAATGAAGAAGCAGGAACTTGGCTCACAAATCAATGTCTCAACCTAGTTTAGACAGAGAAACCATGTATGTAAGAGGGTCGAAGTAAAAGGGAAGGAATTGGAAAGTGTGGGAGGAATATTCATAAGTAATCCAAGCACAGGGGTGTGGTTTGGACCTGGAACTGATGGAGCACTACTGCTCAGTCCTTTTATGGGCTTTTCCAGTTGTTGTCATGGCAACTGTTAACTGTCATGGCACCTATGGGTGTGTCACTTAGCATATGCTAATATATTACAATGAGGATATAATGAAACTCTAGGACCACGTCTACGGACCACTAGAAGTCAAATCTTCTGCTGTCTTGGGTCTAGTTGGTTCTAATCAGTCCTTGCTTTTCTCTTTGCAGCTTCCTTCTTAATCTTAGATAAGAAGAGCAGAGGTATGACTCTTGGGCAACAGCCTTGTTAGCTGTATCACTAATTCCTCACTGCTGTATAGAGCTACATTTATAGACATCACATTTATCATGAATGTACCTTCTTACTGTAAGTTATTTCATTTTATTTCTTTTTTATATTAAGACTGGAAATTATATTGATTTTAAAATACATGTATGTGCATAGGTAGGAGTGATGGACCCAGTTTCAGGTACCTGAAATTTCCACAATTTAGAGCATCTTCCTTAAAAAGGTGATTAGAAAATTATGAATACAGTATTAGGTATTAGAATGACTATCTAAAACAAGAAAGCAAACTCAACAAATTGCAAAGTATAAAAGNAACTTCCCATGCAGGAACTATTAGGATCTACTCATTGTAAGGTGTCCAGATGAGGCATCTCTGTGGCACCTTGTAGATAGGGAACAGTCTGAACCATAAGGTGCACTCAAGCAAACGTGACCTTTGCCTTATAAATACTATGTTCCAGCCAAGAGACCTAGAGGGCCTCTGACTTGCCTTTCTGCCTCCAACAGATACAATCAGTAAGTGACCTGATCTTTCCTTCAGAATAGACAGAACAGAATTATAAGCCTGCTGAGGAAACCTCCTAGAAAGAATGGTAATGTAAAAAAAAAAAAAAAGAAAAATGAATGCTGGATTATTATATTAAATTTAAAAATTAAAAGAAAAAAATTATTATCCAGGAATATTTTAAAGAGATTAAGTGTAAGACTGATTAGGTATTCAGGCTCTGAGCAGGCCCTGGAGTTTGATTCTCAGCTTAGATCACATATTGGTTAACTGGCTTTCCATAAGTTACTAAATCTCTCTGTGACTCAGCATCTTCTCTGGTTAAATGGGGATAGTGGCAGCACTTGTTGTTGAGGGTATTAAATGAGTTAATATAGTAAAAGCTTTATAAGAGAGGCTGGTAGATAGTAAATGCTGTATATGATTTTATTACTGTTATTACAATCATTTTGTTAGGATCCTTTGGACTTTGGAGCAGCAGAGAGAAACTCTTTCTGTCCACAGGAAAATGAGCAGGAAAGGCTACTGATCCAGAAGGCAGCGCAGCCCGGATCACAGAGAAGTGACTGTGCCTCAAGGAGACCCTTCCTCCACTCACAGGTTAGGGGGTAGAAGAGAGAACTTGCTCTGTGGGAGTCCTGAGAGCATTACCAGGTGTGGTTCTAGACAAAGTCCAGTTTTGCAGAGTCAGCCCTCAAGCCATATGTAGTGTAAGCTAGGTTTATTTTACCCTTCTTTACAGAATTACACAGTTTAAAATGGTAACGACTCTTTTTTTAAAGGAATCCCTTTTAGGCTGTTAGCAGATAAGGACAAGAGGTCTTAGTCCAGCCAAGGATATTTGCATTTTAATAAGTAACTTTTGGAAGCTGGGAGGGGTAGCTTGTTGCTTGTCTCAGTGATGAGTGTGCAGGATACATTTTTAGCATTTAGTAGGCAACCCAATGTCCTGTAATACCCAAGGCAGCCTGCATAATATAAAGAATTGTTCTGCCTTTACTGTTTTCAAATGTCCAGCCAGGTATTTTATAATTATTCAAGCCCTGAATCTATCTGACAAATAATACAACACATTTTTACATTTTTTCATATATACTGGATTCTATAGGAAAGAAACTATTGTGTCCTCTGATGGAAGATTATTCTTGGGTCACTTGTAAACTGGCTTTGCCTCTTGGTGGATATAATAACCAAGTCAAAGTTTGGGAGGAGGGATGATTTATTATTGCTAGCAGTAAATAGGGAGATCTTTCCCAAAACAGTATCTCCCCCAAGAGCAAAACCAGGCAAGCTTTAAGCTAAGGGAACAGATATATTCATGAAGGGGCTTGGGCAGAAGAGAATCAGCATACAATTGCGGCCAAGGTTGAGCACAAGCTTTAGCTGATTGAAGCCAAGAGGGTCAGCATCATTGTTCTGTCCTCCACCTTGGTTACTACAGAACACAAAGACCATATCAGCTTGTTGTGTTTATCTCTTAAGGAGGAACTAGAACCCTGTCTTATAGCTGAACTCTTGTTTCTTGACTGCTTTTCCTTTGTTCTTAGATTCCCTTACTTAAGATCACTGATTAGTGAGGTGTGTTGAAGGGTAAACTTGTGACCAGGCTTAGATAACAAAATGGCTTCTCACGTTAAGAACGGCAAGCCTGGTTCTCTTTCTCCAGGGATCCCCTACATTATCTGCTTACATACATTTGGTTTTCCTAGAAGAGCATCCTTGGATCATTCACTGTTTCCCCAAATCAGATCACCAACAGCCATACTTCCTGATCATTGTATTGTTACCAGGTTAGGCAACTAGACCCCACCAGGATCCTAGCCATCCCTTGTCTTAGCCAGGGAGGTTCTTTTTCTTTTTGGATCTGTGCTGCCAATAAGGAAACTGATGTTGAGATTTGAACAGCATCAGCTTTATTCAGTGGTCAAAGAATGAAGAAGCAGGAACTTGGCTCACAAATCAATGTCTCAACCTAGTTTAGACAGAGAAACCATGTATGTAAGAGGGTCGAGGTAAAAGGGAAGGAATGGGAAAGTGTGGGAGGAATATTCATAAGTAATCCAAGCACAGGGGTGTGGTTTGGACCTGGAACTGATGCAGCACTCCTGTTCAATTCTTGTATGGGCTTTTCCAGTTGTTGTCATGGCAATTGTTAACTGTCATGGCACCTATGGGTGTGTCACTTACATATGTTGATATATTATAATGAGGATATAATGAGACTCTAGGACCACGTCTACGGACCACTAGAAGTCAAATCTTCTGCTGTCTTGGGTCTAGTTGGTTCTAATCAGTTCTTGCTTTTCTCTTTGCAGCTTCCTTCTGAATCTTAGATAAGAAGAGCAGAGGTATGACTCTTGGGCAACAGCTTTGTTAACTGTATCACTAATTCCTCACTGCTGTATAGGGCTACATTTATAGAGGTCACATTTATCATGAATGTACCTTCTTACTGTAAGTTATTTTATTTTATTTCTTTTTATATTAAGACTGGAAATTATATTGATTTTAAAATACATGTACGTGCATAGGTAGGAGTGATGGACCCAGTTTCAGGTACCTGAAATTTCCACAATTTAGAGCATCTTCCTTAAAAAGGTGATTAGAAAATTATGAATACAGTATTAGGTATTAGAATGACTATCTAAAACAAGAAAGCAAACTCAACAAATTGCAAAGTATAAAAGCTGAAAAAGGACATCAATATTATAAAATCCAGAAATACTTTTCTTACATATCTTTACAACATACTCTGCTCTCCTCTTCGTTGAACAGTGATATCACAATATCACATTTTACAGAATGTTGAGAAGGAAGAAATTTTCCTCCTCCCTCCTTGGTTCTTCAGGCTGGTCTAATAAATAAATTGACATGAGAGAGATTAATAGGAGAAAATCAAACAAAAGTTTAATGTTGTGTAGACATGGGAGGAACCCAGGAGAACTGAGTAACTCATGAAAGGGGCAGAAGCCCTCACCTAAAATACCACCCTCAGCTAAAGACAAAAAAGGTTGTGGAGGGTGGAGGGAGTCAATTGTGGAAGGTTACCTGGAAAAGCACAGTAAAAAAGGGTAAGATTGTTATGCAGATCTAAGTCTGAGCCTTCTCTGTTAATTAGAATCTCTAGAGATTTTGTCATCCTCTTCCTGTTTTAGAGAGGAAGACAGACTTACAGATGGAGATTTCCCTTATAAACTTTTCCTACAAAAGATTAACTTCTGTTTGGTTTTCAGAGTTTTCCTCCTGTTTTCTATTAGAAAATAACCAACTTAAAATATTTAATCTGCCAAAAAGACATATTTAGAGGTGGCAATTTTTGCTTCTCTATAAGATAAACTAGAAATATAATTCATTCTTTAGCATCACTGATCTACATTTATTTTCTATTACTGATAGTTGGGGTGCATGGAAAATGTGGTTGCCAAGCAATAATTAATATTAAGTTTACACAGGAAAAGAGCTTATTTGCGGTTAAGAATCATGATTCTGGAGACAGAGATTTGAGTAGAACCTAAGGAGTGTTCCAGGGAAGAGAAAGAGTCAGGGGCTTGTAAAGATAACAACTACAGTGGTGCTAAATTGTCTAGCAAGAATTGTGAGTAACTCTGAAGCAAGTCAGGCAATATTTGTGCTTATGGAATCATATGTTGTTTTAGAATCACAGGGGTTCAATAAGTATCTTGAGAGGACAATAGGGAAAATGATAGATTCCATTCAGACTGAGACAGGCATAAATCTCACTTCCTCAGTGGCTTCCTAACTCCATCTGAGAAAACTGTTTTAGCAATAGTGACTCCATTTTCCTTTTTCTTTTACACCATTCACATGAGTAGTTCCACTCTTTGTAGTACTGCTGCAGGTTTGAGCTTTTGTGTGTAAAGCTAATTATGTGTGTAAAGTCAATTGTGATTAACTCTATACTGCTTTATTCCCATCAAAAAAAGACAAAATTGTCACAGTGTGCTTATAATTTTGTATTCTACATTATTGAGTAGATTCCTGATAGGAGATAACTTCCATTTTCACTAGATGGGGGAATGAACCAAATCCTCTGCCTACAATTTTACACATATCTGATGCTAAGAAAAATATTTTGACAAGATTAACTTCTGACTCCAGAAATTTCAACCTTGTCTTCCCTCACTGCCCACAAATTTCCAATGCCAAATACTGGAGGATGCATTCAAGCTGCATCGTGACCTTTGTCCCTCCACCTTTGTGTCCTGAAGTTAGGACAGCTGGCTCTTGGTGGAGTTTCTTGATAGCCCTTTCTACTCCAGCCTGGCTTGAGGTACTTTCCCATACCTGGAAGTGACTGTGAACCATGTGCATCTATTACACTGAACCAGAACTAAACACATCCTCAACTTAAGTTCGTCTTGTCTGTATTCCAAAAGCTTTCTGCAGCTACCAGAAAGCTTTTTTTTTTTTTCTGCCAGTAAAAAAGAAAGTATGACAGAGGGAAATCTGATGGGGAGAAGACAGTGGTCTTATCCAAATATAGCTAAAATATATTACTTTTGCAAATGTTACAGAAACATGTGATCTTTTCTAGCACATGCTGATAGATTGGAAAGTGCAGAAAGAATAAAATATGATTCCTGAGTTTTCAGCTGTAATCTTTGGGTAAATGTTGATACTATTTATTATATGGTGAAATCTGAGAAAGTACCAGATTTAGGAAGGAAAATCAAGTCTTCTGGTTTGGGGATATTGCAGTTTGAAATGTCTTTGTGATATCAAAGTGTTTATGCTGAGGAGCAATGTGAGGACTAGAGACATAAATTTGAAAATCATTGGCAAATTTATAAAGCCACTGGGAATAAGATGAGGTCAGCTAAAGAGAGAGGAAGAGTAGCTAGAAAACAAAGACGATCCCAAGACAGAACATTAAAAAATCCCAATATTTAGAAGAGGGATAGAATGGGAAGAGCCAGAAAAGAGACTAGAACAAACAGCCAGGAATGTGGTTTATATCTCAGGGAATTCAATCTCAGTCACTAAAACTGAAGAATATAGTTCTAGTGGAAATGATTGATTATAGAATCTTGTTGAGAGGTAAAATAAGAGAAAAAAAATTGTTCTTTGGATTTAGCAATATGGAAAATTTGGGGATCTTAACAACAGCAGTTTCAGTGGATTAGTATGTGCAGAAGAAAGGTTGAAGGATGTTGAAAAGTAAATAAGTGAGGACATAGAGACACCATGTGTAGAAAGAACACTTTCTGTGTTTTGCTGTGGAATGGTGATGAAGGAGGATGTGGGGTCAAGAGAGGGTTTGGTTTTTATGTTGTTTTTGTTCAGTCATATCTGACTCTTCACAACCCCATGGACTGTATGTAGCATGCCAGCCTTCCCTGTCCCCCACTATTCCCCAGAGTTTGCTGAAGTTCATCATGTCCATTGCATTGGTGATGTCATCCAACTGTCTCATCCTCTGTTGCCCTCTTCTCCTCCTGCCTTCAATCTTTCCCAGCAGAAGGGTCTTTCACAGTGAATCAGCCAAAGTATTGGAGCTTCAGCTTCAGTATCAATCCTTCCAATGGGTATGTTGGAATCAATGCTGACACTGATTTCTTTAAGATTGACTGGTTTGATCTCCTTGCAGTCCAAGAGACTTTCAAGAGTCTTCTCCAGCACCACAGTTCAAAAGCATCAATTCTTTGACCTCTGCCTTCTTTATAGTCCAGCTCCCACAAACCTACATGACTGCTGGAAAGACAAATCAGTTCAGTTCAGTTCAGTCACTCAGTCATGTCCGACTCTTGGTGACCCCATGAATCACAGCACGCCAGGCCTCCCTGGCCATCACCAATGCCTGGAGTTCACTCAAACTCACGTCCATCGAGTCAGTGATGCCATCCAGCCATCTCATCCTCTGTCATCCCCTTCTCCTCCTGCCCCCAATCCCTCCCAGTATCAGAGTCTTTTCCAATGAGTCAGCTCTTCGCATAAGGTGGCCAAAGTACTGGAGTTTCAGCTTCAGCATCATTTCCTCCAAAGAAATCCCAGGGTTGATCTCCTTCAGAATGGACTGGTTGGATCTCCTTGCGGTCCAAGGGACTCTCAAGAGTCTTCTCCAACAACACAGTTCAAAAGCATCAATTTTTCAACACTCAGCTTTCTTCACAGTCCAACTCTCACATCCATACATGACCACAGGAAAAACCATAGCCTTGACTAGACGGACCTTTGTTGGCAAAGTAATGTCTCTGCTTTTCAATATGCTATCTAAGTTGGTCATAACTTTTCTTCCAAGGAGTAAGCATCTTTTAATTTCATGGCTGCAGTTACCATCTGCAGGGATTTGGGAGCCCCCCAAAATAAAGTCTGACACTGTTTCCACTGTTTCCCCATCTATTTACCATTAAGTAATGGGACCAGATGCCATGATCTTCATTTCTGAATGTTGAAAGACCATAGCCTTGACTATATGGACCTTTGTTAGCAAAGTGATACCTTTGCTTTTTGGACTTTATAGGAGAGGCTAGATCATATTTGTTAGCTGATAGGAAGCAGGGCAAGTAATGAGAGAAGACAAAGTTAAATAGTTGAAAGACTAAAGTCCTTGAATGAACAAAAAGGGAGAAATGGTGTCACTCTTTCAATTCAATTAAAAGGTCTCAAACACAACACAGGTGTTTCTGCTATAACGTCATATGCATTTATTTTTAAAAGTCCTTGCATTCTGCAAAAACACACACTAAAAATAACAAGTCTTTTGGGAGAAGAATACTGTGGCAGATCATTCAAATCCTAGAACCGGAANAGCATCATTCCTTCCAAAGAAATCCCAGGGTTGATCTCCTTCAGAATGGACTGGTTGGATCTCCTTGCGGTCCAAGGGACTCTCAAGAGTCTTCTCCAACAACACAGTTCAAAAGCATCATTTTTTCAACACTCAGCTTTCTTCACAGTCCAACTCTCACATCCATACATGACCACAGGAAAAACCATAGCCTTGACTAGACGGACCTTTGTTGGCAAAGTAATGTCTCTGCTTTTCAATATGCTATCTAAGTTGGTCATAACTTTTCTTCCAAGGAGTAAGCATCTTTTAATTTCATGGCTGCAGTTACCATCTGCAGGGATTTGGGAGCCCCCCAAAATAAAGTCTGACACTGTTTCCACTGTTTCCCCATCTATTTACCATTAAGTAATGGGACCAGATGCCATGATCTTCATTTCTGAATGTTGAAAGACCATAGCCTTGACTATATGGACCTTTGTTAGCAAAGTGATACCTTTGCTTTTTGGACTTTATAGGAGAGGCTAGATCATATTTGTTAGCTGATAGGAAGCAGGGCAAGTAATGAGAGAAGACAAAGTTAAATAGTTGAAAGACTAAAGTCCTTGAATGAACAAAAAGGGAGAAATGGTGTCACTCTTTCAATTCAATTAAAAGGTCTCGAAAACAACACAGGTGTTTCTGCTATAACGTCATATGCATTTATTTTTAAAAGTCCTTGCATTCTGCAAAAACACACACTAAAAATAACAAGTCTTTTGGGAGAAGAATACTGTGGCAGATCATTCAAATCCTAGAACCGGAACACTAACAAAAACATTAGCATTTCTACTAAATAAATTAAATGGTTAAAAGGATATGTTAAATTTCTAATTAAGTGAATAAAATCAACAATAGACATAGGGTTTGATCTTCTTCAAAGATAAAGGTAGGTTGATGGAAGAATGTCACAGGGAGAAAATGCATGCAAGCCAGAGAAAACTATGTAAGAACAGTCTCGAGACTGAGATGTAAAGCTAAGCCAAGAAGAAAACCTTTAAGTGAATGACTTTTGTGTAGGGTATTGTGTTCATTGCTGCATTTCAGTGTGCTAATAAGATCTATGTTCAGCTACTATTCCTTGATAATAATAAAAAATTAACATGCTCGGAAAAATCTTGTATGAACTAACTCCCACATTATACTGACATTATCCCTTGGTTTACCAATAGTATGTGGAATATTTGCATTTCAGAAACATCTACTTATCACAGAAACTGTATTTCTTGACTTGTTCAGCAGCTATTACATGTATAGGAATCTACTGAATACTGTGCAGGATCAAAGATGCAAAAAATGTAGGTGCCTCTAACTATAAGCACAACCCTCGCCCTAGAACTCAGTCATGACACACACTCTAAACCTTTACACAAGACAAAACAATAGTTTAGTCGCCAAGCAGAGCCAAAGCCCTGTTGTTACTCCTCAAGAGTCATAGATAATATTCTGAGCTGTGTCTTGAGAGCTGCTTTTAGACACTGAAACCCCCTCACCAGGTGGAAGAAGGTGACTGCATGATGAGAGGATGACTACATGATGATCAGACAAAAGCTGTGACATAAGCCACTCCACACAGTTCTGAGAACTGTCCCTAAGAAGTGGGAACAAATGCTGAAACTAGAGTTTCACAGTCCTCAAAATAACTAAAGAGGATGCTGACCAGACTACCACATCACTGATACCAAAATGACTGTCAGAACTGACTGTGCCTTCCTGCCCCCTCCCTCCGCCCATACAACCCTGAACCTCCCCTTTAAAAACTTCTGCCCCATAAGCAGCAATTGGAAGCTGACCCTCAGAGACAAGTCCACCTTCTCTCCCGGTTGCCAGCATCTGAAATAAAGCTGCCTTTCCTTTCCTACTAACCCCCGTCCCTTGAGAACTGGCTATCAAGCAGCAAGCAGCCAGACCTGGGTTCAGTAACATAACCACAGTTGACTTTGTCAAAATCTTGATTTCCACAAGCAGAAATAAAAAAGGAAAAATTATAATGTGTTTCAATACAAATAATAAACTTGTAGTAGCGATATTAATAGCTATTGACATTTATTGAGAATTTACTCTATATCAAAGTGATTTGACCCAATTAATACTCACAGGAACCCTATGAAGTAGGTATATACCCTGAGCATCTTGATTTCCATGAAGTAGAAAGATCATACAACTATTGAATGACAGAGCCAGGATTTGAAGCTTAGAGATTTGAAGAGCTAGGTTCTTTAAAATGGGGAAGGAAGGCATTCAACACGCTCACTTTCCCCACCACATCTGGGATTATTGAATCATTCCCTCTACCTCCAAAAAATTGAGAACTCATGGTCATCTTTTGCCTTAAGGTTTACGAAGCATTTTTCTGGAAGAGCGTCTAATGTTGCTAGAGCTTATAGGAAAATTCCAAAAAGAAGTGATGAATCTGAGAGGGGTTGTGCTAGAGTTACTCTTTATTGTCAACATTCTGTGTTGCAAAGCTAAGCAAAGGTCCCAGGGATTAGGTGAGAAAAACAGAACGCAGTAGAGGCATGCTCTCTTACCTGTCTTCCTCTGAGGGGGACTCATTTCAGGAATAGCAGCAACAACAAAACAAGGAGCTGATAGCTAATATACTGTGGATAATTGCTTTTCATTCTCCATTCTCTCTTCTCACCTTTCAAGAAGGAAGGCGATGATGTTGGGAGGAAAGGGGACTGTGTGGTCACCACGCTTCACTTCCTAGTACATATCAAGACACTGGAGCCATAAGCCTATTCTATGCTTGGGGAAAGGTGGAAGGGTAGGGGCTGATGGAGACTGGAGAGAAATTCAAAGAAAATATAAATTTTGGAAATAGGAGGATTGTGTTTAATAACTCCAATGATATAATTTAATAACAAAAAAGGGATTCGAAGTTTATGAAATTGGTTTAAGATGTCATCACAGGAGCCTGCTGCCCAACAGGCGTCGGGCTGCAGTAAGAGTTTTTGAAAAAAATTAATTTTATGATTATATCTCACAAGTTGAGACTTCTTTCCAAAAAGTTGTGTCTATGAAATGTAAAGGTTGGACTGCATGAACTGTAAGGTCTCCTCCACTTTTAACGTCTGAGCCTTTTTTGGCAATTAGGATCGTAGGAGTTCAGGAAGATAAGTCACTGGAACGGTATGGCCCTGGGGCGGTTCCCAAAGAGCAGTGATTCCTGCTGCCTGGTTGATGAGTCCTTCATCCCCCTGCCTGGTCTACTAGGTTGATAGTTCAGGATAGTAACCTTGCCTTCTACGATACTGTCTCAAAGCTGGCATAGGTGAAAAGAAAAAGCCACAGGAGGTGGTGGTAGATTTGAAAGAAATCAAAGAAAGAAAGGAGTTTAAAACAGAATACTGAAAGGATGGTGGGATTGATGATAACCATGGGACATCAGTTAGAAGTGACTTGAAGAAGAAATAAATGGCATTTTCAATTTCCTATCAGTGGGGCTTCCCAAATGGTGCAGTGGTAAAAGAACCTGGCTGTCAGTGCAGGAGATATGAGTTTGATCCCTGGGTCGGGAAGATCCCCTAGAGGAGGAAATGACAACCTACTCCAGTATTATTACTTGAAAAATTCCAAGGACAGAGGAGCCTGGCAGGCTACAGTCCATAGGGTTGCAAAGAGTCAGAAATGACTGAGCACACCAGCACACATCGGTTTTTATCCTAAGTCCCAAAGTAGAGAAACATATCAAAGTTT
This sequence comes from Raphicerus campestris, assembly GCA_006410735.1. Lineage (NCBI taxonomy): Eukaryota > Metazoa > Chordata > Mammalia > Artiodactyla > Bovidae > Raphicerus > Raphicerus campestris. Next base: position 329,570 of record SJYW01046034.1, on the reverse strand, counting down.
TAAAATAGGAAAATACTTCAGAGAAAATTTAAATGTCTTTATTTTAAGGATTGAGAAATCTGAACATCGAAGCATGGTTTGTGCAAGTTTTATATCTAAGCCATTCATCGGTGGCAAACACAGAGCTAAATTATAGTGTTCTGTTTGTTTGTTCCTTTGTTTTGGCTGAAGGTTTAGGACTGAGAAGAGGATGAGAGACTGCGTGCTCTTAAGGACTCATAACTCAATATGGGAGAAAGAGTGATGAAATGAATAAAGAAATGAACAAAAACATTACCAGGCAGAGAATTAAATCAGAGTGATGTGACTGAGTAGGTGGTTAATTTAGATATTTAGGTTAATCACATACTGAAATGAAAAGAGTGCAGTAGACTCTCTCTTAACAACCCCAAGTTCACTGACTCACTAGAGTCAGTACACCTGTGGCTGATTCATGTCAGTGTATGGCAAAACCTTCACTATCCCTTCTGTAAAACAGATGGACAAATGCAGGTACTGTGCTTAGTCACTCAGTCGTGTCTAACTCTTTGTGACCCCATGGACTGAAGCCCGCCAGGCTCCTCTATCCATGGGGATTCTCCAGGCAAGAAAACTGGAGTGGGTTGCCATGCCCCTCTCCAGGGGATCTCCCGAACCCAGGAATCGAACCCAGGTCTCCTGCATTCCAGGTGTATTCTTTACTGTCTGAGCCACCAAGGAAGCCCATATGCTAAATCACCCATATGCTAAATGGTGAGCTTCTCTGTTTAAATTTAGAAACGCCAAGAGATAGTAATGGTATCACAGAATCAACGCTGAAGAAAATTTCAAGATAGGGTATAATTAGCAGTGTTAAATGGATCAGAGTTATCAAGTAAGAGAAGAACCAAAAACAGCATTTGGTAATTAGGAGTAAGCCAGAAAGAAAAACACCAATACAGTATACTGACACATATATATGGAATTTCGAAAGATAGTAATGATGACCCTGTATGTGAGACAACAAACAGAGACACAGAGGTATAGAACGGACTTTTGGTTCTATACCTCTGGGAGAGGGAGAGGGAGAGGGTGGGATGATTTGGGAGAATGGCATTGAAACATGTATACTATTATGTAAGAAATGAAGCGCCAGTCTATGTTCAATACAGGATACAGGAGGCTTGGGACAGGTACACGGGATGATCCAGAGAGATGATATGGGGTGGGAGGTGGGAGGGGGCTTCGGCATTGGGAGATCGGGTACACCTGTGGCTGATTCATGTCAGTGTATGGCAAAACCAATACAGTATTGTAACGTAGAAGGAAGTAAAAATAAAATTTATTAAAAAAAAAAAAAGAAAACCTTGGTGTAGCCCCCATCATTCAGAGTCCGTCTCAGCCACACAAGCCCCAAATCTCAATGGTCAACTCACTAAACCTGACCAATCTCTGAGACATTATTCAAACTCACAAGATAATTCAAAATTTAATTCGGATCAGTCATCTCCAAGTGGCTTTTGCTTCCCTGGTGGATATAAGTAATTTAGTATATTAAAATGCACATCAGAAGGTTACTTATTGTTCCTGTAATATTCTGTTCTTAACTTATCAAAGCATGTGTCAAACTGTATACAAATTGCATTATCTTGTTCCGCATCACATACTATGTATGTGTTTGATTGATTGTTCTTTACCTTGTGCTTAGCATGATGCAGAGCATGTTTAGATTTTCCATAAATATTTATTAGAGATATAAATGAGCAATTAACTCATTAATTTTTTTCTATAATGATGTTGCAACCTGATAAATTATCCTCTTCTTTCTTAGAGATAATTGCTTTTAAAAAAATATCTCTGGAAGAGTACTAAAGACATTCTAGACAACTCTTTTATCTCCAGTTGTTCATGTTTCATGGAGTCACTAATCTTTGCATCTCTTTGACATACTCTTAAATGAATTCCTATGGTAATTAGTATCATAGAATATTTTTTTTTGTAACTGATGTCCTGCCCAGCCCTATTGAGATATATGACATATGTGAAAGATAGGGTCTACTAATCCTCTTTCTATATTCTATCCACAGGATATTTAACTATAAATTTAATTCACTGGAAATGCAATATAATAAAGACAATAAATGAAAAAGAAGAAAATTTTTTGTGCTGCCTAATTCTGATCATGTCACATGTCATAAAGCTGAAGAAAGGGAGTCTTCCTCTGAACTGTCTATAAAGTCTGTTTGTGAACAAAACTTTAGACCTTTCAGAAAAAGTGAAATTGTTAGTCAGTCTGTCATGTCCAACTCTTTGTGACCGCATGGATTGTAGCCCACTAGGCNTAAAAAAAAAAAAAGAAAACCTTGGTGTAGCCCCCATCATTCAGAGTCCGTCTCAGCCACACAAGCCCCAAATCTCAATGGTCAACTCACTAAACCTGACCAATCTCTGAGACATTATTCAAACTCACAAGATAATTCAAAATTTAATTCGGATCAGTCATCTCCAAGTGGCTTTTGCTTCCCTGGTGGATATAAGTAATTTAGTATATTAAAATGCACATCAGAAGGTTACTTATTGTTCCTGTAATATTCTGTTCTTAACTTATCAAAGCATGTGTCAAACTGTATACAAATTGCATTATCTTGTTCCGCATCACATACTATGTATGTGTTTGATTGATTGTTCTTTACCTTGTGCTTAGCATGATGCAGAGCATGTTTAGATTTTCCATAAATATTTATTAGAGATATAAATGAGCAATTAACTCATTAATTTTTTTCTATAATGATGTTGCAACCTGATAAATTATCCTCTTCTTTCTTAGAGATAATTGCTTTTAAAAAAATATCTCTGGAAGAGTACTAAAGACATTCTAGACAACTCTTTTATCTCCAGTTGTTCATGTTTCATGGAGTCACTAATCTTTGCATCTCTTTGACATACTCTTAAATGAATTCCTATGGTAATTAGTATCATAGAATATTTTTTTTATAACTGATGTCCTGCCCAGCCCTATTGAGATATATGACATATGTGAAAGATAGGGTCTACTAATCCTCTTTCTATATTCTATCCACAGGATATTTAACTATAAATTTAATTCACTGGAAATGCAATATAATAAAGACAATAAATGAAAAAGAAGAAAATTTTTTGTGCTGCCTAATTCTGATCATGTCACATGTCATAAAGCTGAAGAAAGGGAGTCTTCCTCTGAACTGTCTATAAAGTCTGTTTGTGAACAAAACTTTAGACCTTTCAGAAAAAGTGAAATTGTTAGTCAGTCTGTCATGTCCAACTCTTTGTGACCGCATGGATTGTAGCCCACTAGGCTCCTCTGTGCACAGAATTCTCCAGGCAAGAATACTGCAGTGGGTAGCCATTCCCTTCTCCAGGGGATCTTCCTGACCCAGGGATTAAACCTGGGCCTCTTGCACTGCAGGGAGTTCTTTACTGCTTGAGCCACCAGAGAAGCCCAGACCTTTCAGAAACCACAAGCAATTTGACTGTCTATAGTACATCCATGGATATATACTTGACTATGTGGACTATTTTGAAATGTGTTACTCAGATTGTGTGGCCAGAATGAAAGGAAAATACAAAATGCCAGATTCTTTAAATTATCCGTCACTCTCTTTCCTTCAAATGCCATCATTTACCCTTTATTTCTAGAGTTTTTTTTTCCCCCACGTAGAGAACTTTTTTCTGAATTTGCTTTAGTTTGCAAGCACCATTCCCACTCCGTGCTATATCTCTGCCATCTTACATCTCCACTAATTATGAGATATAGGCTTCCTGGATTGTGACTATTTGTAGTCATATATCCTCAACAAATCAAAAGTGAATGGTCTTTTTTCCCTGATGTAATAGAATGCCCACTAGACTCAGAAATAGAGGACCCAGTTTGAATTCTGATTATACTCTGTTCTACCTTGTACTCTTGGCCTAAATGATGAAATAAACTTCTATACAAAAAAAAAAAAATAGTATATGGAATAAATGTAGAAGAAATGACTTGACTTGATTAGAAGAGCATTGTTTTCATCCACTAATAAAAAACTGATTTAGCCAAAAGTCATTAAAGATGAAATGATAAAAAATTGATGGGATCAATTTAAATAGAGCATCAGACTGTTGCTCCCTGAAACACTGATCAATTTAGCATTGCTGAGAGTAGTATAATCAAACAGTATATGCCTCCTGATGAGGGTTGCCATATAAAATATGGGATGCTGAGTAAAATTTGATTTTCATATAAATAATAATTTTTAATAAAAATATGACCCATGATATATTTGGGCTAGTCTTATCTTACAAAAGTTACTTGTTGTTTATTTAGAATTAACATTTAACTAGGTGTCTTGTATATGTTTTACTGGAAAATACCAAGGAAAGAAGAGCTTGGTGGACTACAGTCCATAAGATCGCAAAGTGTTGAACACAAGCATGCATTTGTATATGTATGTGTTAAATTTGGTAATCCTACTTGATGTGGTACAAGATTTTAATATATATTATATAATCTAGCAGAGCTATGTATAACTATATATGGTTTAATGTAGTATAATACATTTTATAGTACATATGTTTAATATAGTTTAATAAATTGAACTTACCTCTAATTAAAACTTTAGAACTGACTTCAATCTGCAGAAAACACGGGATATAGAAGAACAAATTAAATGATACAATGAGTAAATCGATATCCAAAAGTGAAATTTTGACCTGGTTTTTACACCTGTCAATGAAATGGAAAAAGATTTGGGTGGTAGGGAAGAAAATGGCAGAATACTCTAGATCAAAGATATTCAAAAGAGGATGACTTTACCCCCAGGGGATATGACAATATTTAGAAACATTTTTTTGTTTTCTCCAATGGTTTTTCCAGTGGTCATATATGGATGCGAGAGTTGGACTGTGAAGAAACTGAGCGCCAAAGAATTGATGCTTTTGAACAGTGGTATTGGAGAAGACTCTTGAGAGTCCCCTGGACTGCAAGGAGATCCAACCAGTCCATTCTGAAGGAGATAAGCCCTGGGATTTCTTTGGAAGGAATGATGCTAAAGCTGAAACTCCAGTACTTTGGCCACCTCCTGAGAAGAGTTGACTCACTGGAAAAGACTCTAATGCTGGGAGGGATTGGGGGCAGGAGGAGAAGGGGATGACAGAGGATGAGATGGCTGGATGGCATCACGGACTCGATGGACGTGAGTGAGTGAACTCCTGGAGTTGGTGACGGACAGGGAGGCCTGGCGTGCTGCGATTCATGGGTTCGCAAAGAGGCGGACACGACTGAGCGACTGAACTGAACTGAATGTAGTGGAGGGAGAAGTGATGATACTAGCAAGCAGTAGGTAGAGGCCAGGGAAGCTACTAAACACTTTGTAACCTCACACAGCGATGGTCTCCGCCCTCATGCCCCTCTCCCCTCCCCCTCCAAAACAACAAAGAATTATGAGGCTTAAAACATCAACAGTGCTTCTGGTTAGAAACCCTGGTCTAGACTAAGAAAGATCTTGAAGACTTACCAACCACGTGTAATACATGATGCTCCTTTAAGTCTTGAAACCATACTATAATATAGAGTACTTCAGTGATAGAAGGCAAGATAGCTATTTAAGAATAATACTGTAGAAAAAATTGCTATTTATATGGGAAAGATTCATAAGACATTGTTAAGAGAGAAACAGGCTGCATATAAAGAATATGTATGACACAACCTCATGTTGTTAAAAAGAAACAAGGGCTACAAAAATACTGTGTGTGTTAGTCACTCAGTCATGTTTGACTCTTTGAGACCCCAGGAATTATAACTCTCCAGGCTCCTCTGTCCGTAGTGATTCTCCAGTAAAGAATACTGGAGTGGGCTGCTGTTCCCTCCTCCAGAGGATCTTTCCAACCCAGGGATAGAACCTGGGCCTCTTGCATTTCAGGCAGGTTCTTTATTGCCTGAGCCACCAGGGAAGTCCAAAATAATACAAAAATAATAACCATCCCATTTTTTCCATAAACATAAGTGTACATGTATAAACAGATACAAACAAATAAATGCATAGAAAAATAATCTGAAAACCAGTCATCAAAATGTATATAGTGTTAGGACTTCCCTGGTGATCCAGTTGTTAAGAATCCATCTTGCAATGCAGGGGACAAGGGTTTGAGCCCTGGTCTGGGAAGACCCCACATTCTGAGGAGCAACTGAGCTCATTTGCCGCAACTATTGAGCTGTGCCCTAGAGACTCCAAGTTGCAGTTTCTAAGCCCTTGTGCAGCAACGGCTGAAGCCTGAGTGCCCTAGAGACCACGCTCCACAACAAGAGAAGCCACCATAATGAGAAGCCTGTGCATCACAATGAAGAGTAGCCCCCACTCTCTACAACTAGAGAAAGCCCACAGGCAGCAATAAAGACCCCGTGTGGCCAATAATAATAATAATAATAATAATAAAATAAAATAAAGTAATGAATTAAATATTTGAAAAAAATTCAGTGTTGGTATTTCTAAGTTGGAGATCATAACTAATTTGCATTGTCTTATTTTTTCTTTCTTGTGTTTATATACGGTGAATAGACATCTATATTGCTATTTTAATCAGAGGGACAATATAATTATTTTAGAAAGAAAATTCTTAGAGTTGAAGATCCTTACAGTCATTCTCTTTTACACTGCTGTTGTTCAGCCACTCAGTCTTTTCGACTCTATGGACTGCAGCACATCAGACTTCTCTGTCTCTCGCTATCACCCAGAGCTTGCTCAAACTCATGTCCATCGAGTTGGTGATACCATCTAACCTATCTCATCCTCTGTCATCCCCTTCTCCTCCTGCCTTCAATCTGTCCCAGCATCAAGGTCTTTTCCAGTGAGTCGGCATTTCCATCAGGTGGCCAAAGTACTAGAGTTTCAGCTTCAGCATCAGTCCTTCCAATGAATATTCAGGGTCGATTTCCTTTAGGATTGACTGATTTGATCTCTTTGCTGTCTCTCAAGAGTCTTCTCCAGCACCACAGTTTGAAGGCATCAGTTCTTCAGCACTCAGCCTTCTTTTCTAAAATGGCTTCTCAAACAACTCCCAAGGGTACAGATGAGTTCATTGTCTCAATTGATCCACACACAATTTGCTACAAAGATTCCACCCTGGCTCACTAGGGGCTTGAGAAAGTAACAGGAATAGTAGTAGTAGTGTAAGTTGCTCAGGTGTGTCTGACTCTTTACGACCCCATGGACCATAGCCCCCCAGGCTCCTCTGTCCATGGAATTCTCCAAGCAAGAATACTGGAGCAGCTTGCCATTCCCTCTTCCAGAGGATCTTCCCAACCTAGGGATCAAACCCAGGTCTCTTGCATTGCAGGCAGCTTTTTACCATCTGAGTTAGGGGGAAGATCAGGCAAGAGTATAGAGACCTTCTCAATGAAGAGGTCGTGGTGACCCAGAAACTCAACTTGCTGAAGTGGAAAGCTACTGCTGTTTCATCCTCTTTCCAGAGAAGCCAAGAATGAACCAAAGGGAGCACTGAGGAATGGGTATGAAAGTATCTTCTCTCCAAACAAAGAGATGGATCTCTCTAAATGGGAGAGTTAGGCTGAAATGTATGTCAGTGAGATGTTAAGAAATTGACTATAAGCTGAAAACCGGACAAGAGAAGCCCTGGCTCCTGTAATGTTCTGCTTGCCCTGATCTGATTCGAATGTTTCAGGAAGTTGGCTGCTCTCTAAAACTGAAAAGCTAAAATTTAGGGTCTTCTCTTTGTAAGCTCATCCAGTAACCCTATGGTTTACTGGACTAAAATCAATGCAGTATTAGTCTGTGAAACTTTCAAACTCCCCCAACAGTTAGCAAGCAAATGAGATCATCTCTCTCATCTACTACCCAAGTTCCTAACAAAGCCCTTGGGATAAGCTCTAGAGTTCTCTCATCCTTTCCTTCTTAGTACCCTGGAGGGATTTTGAAACAGATGGTCCCAGGAGACTTGGGGTAGCGGGATTTGCTCCTCTTGGGGGAAATACTCCTGAAATCTGGAGCTTAACAGACTGCATTTTTCCCCCTTCGGTCACTTCTCAAACCAAAGGGATCAATGTCCCCAGCTTCAGGAATGTATAGCAATAATTTGAGATTCTCTAAGAATTGGAGACATCAGAGTGACTGAGCATGCTTTGATACTAGAAGAGCTGAGTTTTTCTTGCTTTGTGGGTTTTAGCTTTCCTTTTAAACACCTCTTGAATATATGGTGTTTTCACCTGTTTCCTCTGAATAGATTCAGCCTTTCAATGTCTTTTAAAGATCACTGTCTGAAAAGTGACTCCTTTTCCTTATTGCTAAGGTCTGGCACAGCAAGCAGCTGTTGGCAGAACTAAGTGAAAATGGAATGCCATGTGTATTTTCCAAAATATTATTTTCCCTCTATGATTTGCAATATTTTTCGGTTGTATTATTCTCATGTTCATTAATATTATATTTCTTCATGCTCATCTTGTTGTGGTAATGGATTTAAGGACATGAAATTTAGCTGAGACATTACAATGATCTCCAAATATTTTAAACATTATCATATTGAAAAGGAAATAGAAGGTGGGATAATGTGTGGATGTGGTAAGTTGTAGGGAGACAGGTATTGAGTCAATAGGAAGTAACATTTTCTAAGAACTAAGACCATTCAAAAATAGAATTGACAACCATATATTTATATGGGTCTGTGTAATGAGGTAGTATGCACCATTAGAAAGGAAAAGAGTGAAATAGATTTACAGTACTGGTATGGAAAATATTCAAGATATTAAGGGGAAAAAACTAGCTGTAAATTGGTATGTGCAGTCTAGTTCCATTTGTACAAAATTGAAATGATACAGAAATATACATAACTGAACATAGAAATTTTCTAGACAGAAATAAACCAGGTAAAATAAACAAACATAAATTATGTTTTCTTCTGGACCAGAGAATGCAAAGCAAGGAAACAGAAAACTAACTTTTCTAGTTATGCCCTTCTATACGGACAGTGTTTTCTTCTGCCTTAAGCATTTTTATAATATGAAAAGCCCAGTTTCATTTCTTTAAGTAAACTTAATTTCTTAAGAGGAGGATGCTAACTTATAAGAGAATGAATTTGCAATCATTGGAAGCAGAGTTTGGCAGCTATTTGTGAGGAGTGCTGTGCTTTTAAAATTACCTTATAACTCTAAGTAAGGTCCTATGATTCAGTTATATTTAAAGGACTTAAAGCTACCAAGCACATGAATTTTTCCAACTTGCTTCCAGTTGGAAGCAAAGACTTGGATTAACCCTTTGCCTAGGATTGGTTGTTAGGTCTAAGCAGAAAATGATGTCTCTAGAAGGAAATATTTTTATATTTTCTCCTGGAGAGATATTTTGGCCAAAAGATCCAGAATCCAAGGAAACAGAAAGTGGTTTAAAGTGTTGTGTTTTTCAGTGAGGTGAATTCTGCAGAAGGAGGCTGCCATTTTGTTTCAGTTATTCCGACCTTACCATCCTGGTGTCATCACCCACATGTTCTTTGTCCCCATTTCCCCGAGAGGATGATGGGGGAGGAGATGGGATTGCAGGAATGCACAAGCTCAATTCAATCTTTACTCTCCTATAGCCTAGCTTATTTTTCTTTCATGTCCCTTAATATAGGTAAGATTGATTTTTCCAGTTATATAAGCTTTGAATTTTATCTTACTCAGTAATACATCATGAATCTCAGTTAAACAGAAGTGGTTAAGGATTAGCCCATCACCACATTTCAGTGGAAAAGGAACACATATTTGGTCAACATTGTCTCTGTTATTGAAAATATTTTCTATTTTTCTGTTTTTCAAAATCTGTCCTCATTTAACTACTTGTATCCCACAATAGCAAGGTCAGAATTGGTTCTGTGTTTGTTTCACATTTTAATATTTCATTCATTATGGCTTTTTGCATTCATTTTTTAAAACACTGCATTAAAATCTTATTCATCTTGATTACTATGTTGTTTTCTTAATTTTTGAAATATTTTTGGTATTCCCTTAAATTCTGCCTCACTAGCTACACTATTTCCAGCACTGTTCAGGAAGATTTTCTTTTTAGCAACTATGGCCTTCCTTTAAAAACTGGAAGTTAATTTCCTTTGAATCTGGCCTTTGGGTGCTCAAATTTCTATAAAATGCCTGTTTAGAGACTTTAAGTTAGTGGTACTTTATACTGTCATTTTTTTCTTCTCCACGGTAAATTAACCCACTGCTTTCACCTTTTCTTCCCAGTAGTCCTCTCTGCAGCCTCATTAGAAAGTTCCATTTTGGCAAAGAATTCAACAATTTTGCTTCGTGTTTAGAAGAGAATAATTAAGAAGAAAATCTTGATTATATAGAGAACATAAAAAGAAATTTAATTTAATTCATTACCAGAAAAAAATATTTTTAATTTTTTGTTATGTTTACTTTCAGACTTTTTCAAAAGCATGTGTGCTGTTGAATGTGTTTCATTCTTCTGTTAATTCTTTTTCTTTTTACAAAATTTGATCTATTTGTCTATCTGTGTATCTATCTTTCTATTGTATCTTTCCATATCAGGCCCTTTTTGACATATAACTGTTGTTTGGTTGCCAGCAGATGGATATACTTAATTAATCATACATTATTTTTTGTATTCATTATTATATTATAAATAATATCATGAAAGCTTTTTGTATATCCAGGTGCTTATCTCTGATAATTTCCTTAAAATAAATAATTGGAAGTGGAAATGTCAAGCCAAGGAAAATGGACATGCATTGACACTAATATACTAGTATTTCATATCCTTGTTTCAGTTCAGCTCAGTTCAGTTCAGTTGCTCAGTCTTGTCCAACTCCTTCCAACCCCACGAATCGAAGCACGCCAGGCCTGCCTGTCCATCACCAACTCCCGGAGTTCACTCAAACTCATGTCCATTGAGTCAGTGATATCATCCGGCCATCTCATCCTCTGTCGTCCCCTTCTCCTCCTGCCCCCAATCTCTCCCAGCATCAGAGTATTTTCCAATGAATCAACTCTTCACATGAGGTGGCCAAAGTACTGGAGTTTCAGCTTCGGCATCATTCCTTCCAAAGAAATCCCAGGGCTGATCTCCTTCAGAATGGATTGGTTGGATCTCCTTGCAGTCCAAGGGACTCTCAAGAGTCTTCTCCAACACCACAGTTCAAAAGCATCAATTCTTCAGCACTCAGCTTTCTTCACAGTCCAACTCTCACATCCATACATGACTACTGGAAAAACCGTAGCCTTGACTAGACAGACCTTTGTTGGCAAAGTAATGTCTCTACTTTTGAATATGCTANTCAAAAGCATCAATTCTTCGGCACTCAGCTTTCTTCACAGTCCAACTCTCACATCCATACATGACTACTGGAAAAACCGTAGCCTTGACTAGACAGACCTTTGTTGGCAAAGTAATGTGTCTACTTTTGAATATGCTATTTAGGTTGATCATAACTTTCCTTCCAAGGAGTAAGCATCTTTTAATTTCACGGCTGCAGTCACCATCTGCAGTGGTTTTGGAACCCCCACAAATAAAGTCTGACACTGTTTCTACTGTTTCCCCATCTATTTCCCATGAAGTGATGGGACTGGATGCCATGGTCTTAGTTTTCTGAATGTTGAGNTACTCCAGGTGTTTCTTGACTTCTTACTTTTGCATTCGAGTCCCCTATAATGAAAAGGACATCTTCTTTTTTGGGTGTTAGTTCTAAAAGGTCTTGTAGTTCTTCATAGAACTGTTCAACTTCAGCTTCTTCAGCATTACTGGTTGGGGCACAGACTTGGATTACTGTGATATTGAATGGTTTGCCTTGGAAGTGAACAGAGATCATTCTGTCGTTTTTGAGATTGCATCAAGTACTGCATTTGGGACTCTTGTTTAGACACTTCCAAATTTTTCTAGTTTTCACATAGTTTTTCAGCTTTTCCAAGTTTTTCCTAATATAATCTCATTCTCAGAGTGAGGAAAATGCATTAATTATTTTTAATAAAAGAAAAACAAATATATCTTCTTCCTCTTCTGCTTTGTAATCTTGACGTTTCTCAGGCACTCATGGTGCTGAACAAATTGCATTGGCTTTAAAATTAAAAGTGTGTATCTAAGGACTTAATAGTTGTGGCTGAATCACCTAGTCCTATGTGTTTTTAGCTTCCCTACCTGAAAAATGGAGGTAATTCTTATCTAACATATGAGATTGCTATGCTGTTAAATAATATGGTAAAAATTCTCTATAAACTAAAAAAGTGACATAAGGGACTATTATTATTGATATTATTATTATTAAACATTTTTATTAATGAAAACTTTCTGATCCCTAGTAACTCCCCAGTAGGAAATAGCTATACAAACTGGTTTCCCTAAGAAACCTGTCTATAATTCTGAAGGCACTAGAAAAGAGAATTCAGTCTAGTAGTGAGTCAAACTACCTATGAAAATCCAAATGCAAACGTAAGGCAGAAAACACACATAAATAGACACTGTCCATGAGAACCAGTTACATTGCAGCACTGAGCAACTAAACTACACTGTGGACAGCTTGGGTCTATAGGTCGGATTTAGTTCTGAGACTTGCTGGGCAAGAGGAGTCTTGGAAAATAAAGAAAGCAAAGTGGCTTGTTA
>SJYW01046034.1:291779-306100 GCA_006410735.1 Raphicerus campestris | reverse complement strand
CCTTCTTCACAGTCCAACTCTCACATCCATACATGACCACAGGAAAAACCATAGCCTTGACTAGGCGGACCTTAGTTGGCAAGGTAATGTCTCTGCTTTAGAATATACTATCTAGGTTGGTCATGACTTTTCTTCCAAGGACTAATTTTAATTTCATGGCTGCAGTCACCATCTGCAGTGATTTTGGAGCCCCAAAAATAAAGTCTGACACTGTTTCCACTGTTTCCCCATCTATTTCCCATGAAGTGATGGGACCAGATGCCATGATCTTCGTTTTCTGAATGTTGAGTTTTAAGCCAACTTTTTCACTTTCCTCTTTCACTTTCGTCAAGAGGCTCTTTAGTTCTTCTTCACTTTCTGCCATAAGGGTGGTATCATCTGCATATCTGAGGTTACTGATATTTCTCCCGGCAATCTTGATTCCAGCTTCTGTTTCTTCTGGTCCAGCATTTCTCATGATGTACTCTGCATATAAGTTAAATAAACAGGGTGACAGTATACAGCCTTGAGGTACTCCTTTTCCTATTTGGAACCAGTCTGCTGTTCCATGTCCAGTTCTAACTGTTGCTTCCTGACCTGCATACAGATTTCTCAAAAGGCAGGTTAGGTGGTCTGGTATTCCCATCTCTTTCAGAAGTTTCCAGTTTATTGTGAACTGAAGATTAGACGTCAGCAATTTCACAAAAGCAGCAATTCAATTAGTTTGTAAAGTCCAAGATTGTTCTAAAATTTTGTATTTCTTCTCATGTGACCCAGACTAAAAGGTAGAGAAGGATCAGAGAATGAACACCCTAACCCCTGTAATATCCTCTTTTTCTAATAAAAGGTTTGCATAGCCATTCTTGTTCTCTCAGGTGACAGGTAATGGTGTTCCCATGTAATAAGTATAGCCAGCTATTCTCTCTCTAGTCCCAGGGCCCCCTTATGCCAGGCGTATCCTGAGTCATAAGCATCTGGGGTGGTTTCAAAATATGTCTGAAACAGTTCTCCTCTCCTTGATTGTAAGCTAACTTGCTACTAAAGAATAAAATACAGCAGAACCAAGACAAGTGACAGAAGATTAGATTATGAAAAGACTGTGCTTTTTTCAAGCTTCTTCCAAATTTTCTTTTTAAATCTTTTAAATTTAATTTTTATTTTATATTGGAGTATAGTTGATTCACAGTGTTGTGTTATACAGGTATACAGTTTCACGTATACAGCTATGTGTATACATATATACATATATATATGTATGTATATGTATACATATATATACCATTGTTTTTTAGACACTTTTCCTGTGTAGGTTACTATACGATATTGAATAGAGTTCCCTGTCCTATATGGTATGTCCTTGTTTATTATTTATTTTATATATAATAGTGTCTACATGTTAATCCCAAACTCCTATTTATCCCTCCCCACACTCATTTCCCCTTTAGTAACCATGAGTTTGTTTTCTATGTCTATGAGTCTTTCTGTTTTGTAAATAAATTAATTTGTATCATTTCTTTTTAGATTATGCATATAAGAAATATCATATGATATTTCTCTTCCTCTGTCTGACTTACTTCACTCAGTATGACAATCTCTAGGTTTATCCATGTTGCTGAAAACAGGATTATTTCCTGTTTTTAATGGCTGAGTAATGGTCCATTGTACACACACACACACACANAGTTCTTCTTTCAAAAATTTCAATGCTGGAATGTTATAAAGAAAATGAAAAATGGCAATATGGAATCATTTCTCTAAATGAGACTATACTATTATCTCTAATGGATTTAAAGTAGTCTGTGTAGAAATTAATACTAGAATTCTTAATATTTGAATATTAGCCTTCAGAGTTCAGGAAATTTCTTTATTTCATCTTTATAACCCTCTTAGGAGATATCACTTTAGGGGATAATCCTTTGCTGGAATATCACTTTTGTTGCATATTTCACATGTAGTTTCTTTTGACAGAAGAAAACATTTTCTCTAAAATTTTGAGAAACTTTTCTTTACCCTTTAAAAATATTTATTTACTGTTTATGGTTTTGTTCATAAGCTTTTGCTAATGTAATTAATACAAACAACATTTCTTGTAAATTAACTAAGGATAACACAAGTTGAACTTTATTTTTAGCTGAAGATCATGACTATTTAAGGGTCTTCTTTTGTTTCATTTATCTCTACTAATATGTTTCCTTGCTTAACCTAAGTTTAATTGTTTTACCAATGATCAGTAATGTTCTGATGATGCATTCAACAGTAGTTTAGGTGAATTTGATAGGCATTTGGAAAAAAAAAGCTATTTTTAGTAGATGTAGAAAGTATATAATTTTGAATTGTTCCAGCAAATGTTATTTCTACTGGCACAGTTGAGGACATGTCTTCAACATATTTAAATGACAGGTTTAAACTATGCAAAGTATATGGCACCCAAAAGTCTTCTGAACTTTGGCTAAAAATCTGGCATAGATGTGTTAATTTGGATTGAATTCTGCCTTGTTCAAAATATTTTTATGATGTCAAAATGGAGATAACTATTTTCCAAAGTCTTCATCTAATAAAGCTCAAGAAGTTTAGTATTCCTCAGCCATGAAATCTGCCAATTCAATGAATGTAATTTTCTTCATCTTCCAATGGGTAGACCAAAATAACATTTAATATTTCCAAATCATAGGTTGATTTGAGTAATTCTGTTTTTCATTCTCATTGTTTGTATTAGTAATTAACTTCCTTTTAGTAAGGGACGTGGAGGAAAATGGAAGGATTTCATTTCACCTGTTCAAGTTGCAGACTTGTTAAGAGTAGTTTTCTTGCTCATGTGTATTGTTTTCATAAATAATTAAATCCTTAATAAAATTTCAATGTCATAATGACAAATTTTATGTGGGTCATGCATGTCAGGATATGTTCATTTTCACTGTTTGAAGTGCTAAATAGATTATCCTCTTTTCTTTTCAGCTTTTTTCCTTTATAAGCCCAAGTTTTTTTTTTTTTTTTTTGCTACCCTTGCTCCTTTATTTAGATATAATTAACAGATAACATTGTGTAAGTTTAAGGTGCATAACACATTAAATTTTGTGATACCTTTGTATATTGCAAAGGATATTACCATAGCATTAGCTAACACCTCCATCATGTCACATAATTGTCATTTCTTTTTTGTGGTGAGAACATTTAAGATCCACTCTCAGCAATTTTCAAGTATATAATACAGAATTGTTAATTATAATCACTGTGCTATACATTAGATTCCCTAGAACTTATTCATCTTATGAATGAAAGTTTGTACCCTTTAACCAATACCGCCCCATTCCCCCCACCCATGCCAGCCTCTAGCAACCACTAATCTGTTCTCTATTTCTGAGCTTGATTTTTAGACTCCACATACAAGCAGTATCATACAGTATTTGTCTCTTTGTCTGGCTTATTTCACATAGAATAATGCCCTCAAGTTTCATTCAAGTTGTCAAAAATGGCAGAATTTCCTCATTTCTCATGGCTAAGTAATATTCCATTGTGTGTGTGTGTGTGTGTGTGTGTGTTTATATCACATCCTCTTTATCCATTCAACTGTTGGTGAACAGTCTCAAATTTCTTAATTTTTATCACATTTTTGATTTTTTACTTGTACCTATTCTCACCAACCTAAATTAAAAAAAAAAAATCTTCCTTCAAGCTGTATAAGATTTGAGCATATTTTCACCAAAAATGAATTTTAAGTTAGATATAGAAGATTTGCCAAACAAAATAACCATTATATTTTTCAAGAAAGTAATTTTCTCTTAAAGTATTTCAATATGTTAAAGTTAAAAGACAAATATGAATGATAATTTATAAATACAAAATTTTCCATTAATTGTTTTAAGTTTATCTAACAGAAGAAACTTTAAATTATATTTAATAACTTATAAAATAAAACTATTTACAATTTTAGAGATCAGAATCCATTTATTTGCTAATG
Source organism: Raphicerus campestris (assembly GCA_006410735.1). Classification (NCBI taxonomy): domain Eukaryota; kingdom Metazoa; phylum Chordata; class Mammalia; order Artiodactyla; family Bovidae; genus Raphicerus; species Raphicerus campestris. The sequence goes on along the minus strand of SJYW01046034.1, from coordinate 302,163 downwards.
TAAAGAATCAGTACCTTGTTTTTTAAATATTATTTATATTTTGTTGGCTACAGATGTCTAAACTTAAGAGTAATGTAAATTGCTTAGCATTTTTCATCTGCCATGTGCAACCTGGGCTAGTTGGTGAATCTCTGTGGAACTACAAATTGTTATGCAGAGAGAAGCAACAAAATGGACAATTGGCACTACTGGGAAATGATCATATTTTATACAAGAACTTGCTGCATTCATGTTATCAGAGAGGACAAGTTTGACAAGTTAATTCATTTGTTTTTTTTTCTGTCTGCCATTCAAACCTCTTCTCATTCCAGACTGTATCCACCTCAGTGGCATAACCCACCAACTTAATAGTATTTGGACACAGTTGCTTTCTTATTTTGAGGACAAAGGGCAAGAGGTGTGGATCAGCATTTCTCTGGGGGAGTAAAAAGTGTCAGTCATAAGAGTAGATGTTAGGATTGTTTGTCCTTAGGCTATCACCGCACACTAGATCTTCAGGGTATAGGCACCCCTGTGCTTTTTAATGTCCACTTTTGGCTACATTTATGATATGAGTCCCTCTAAAATATGAGGTGTAAGGCAGAATCCCTTTGCCAGAATAATAATCTTACTGACACTAGAAATTGCCTTGAATACTGAGTATAGCTTATTAGCATTGGTGATGAGAAGCCATACTCTTTTTGGCTTTACTTCATTGTCAGCTATAAAATCAACAGCCTTTTTATATATCTTGAATTTCAATCTCCTTTCCATGCCTTTGGATTTTATCCCCTCTTATCTTTTTCTCCTCCTGTCGGAAATAAAATTCTGCTTTTCTAGGAACTGTAGCTCCCTACCTCTCGTCTATGTTCAGGGGGTGGACTTTTCTGATGGATCAACCTGGAGTATTCACCAAAGACAACCTTGGAAAAGATGGGAACCCATAACCATGCTTGGCCGTCAGAGTGCCTTCCCCTGCCAGCACAAATGATGATTATTTTAAAGATGGGCACATGGTCCCAGCAGGGGTAGTTTTTTTCTCACAGGTTGATATGACCTCTGAGATTTCTCTGCTTCAAACATATAAGCATTAATGGCCATATAAGCCTAGAGATGTTATCAGCTATTACTTCTACAATCTAGACAATGGCTACCTCAGAAAAAACCAACACAGAAGAATAAGAGCCAAGAGATTAAGAGGACAACTGATGACATCATTTGAGCCATGCTCCCCTGCTGTGGATTTCTGAGTTGTATGAACAGTTGCCTGCTTTTATTTTTGAATTTTTTAAAAAATTACCTAATTCAGGGTAAATTTCTGTCATTTATCTCCAAAATGTTCCAAATAATACAAAGTCTTCCTCCCACCTGGCTTCTGGTTTTGTTCTTTCATATTCTTCACTTTAGCATTTTCAAGATGACTTGCCCACTCAAGTCTTCGTGAGGTTGAGTAAAAGTAAATGCCGCTAACAATGAGTTAGTGGTTTTCCCCACCTAAGGAAACAGTTATTACATCCTCTACTGTTTAATTTCTTTGAGATGTGAATCAGTATCCTCATGATTATGACCGAAGAAATATCTGTTCGCAAGGTTTCAGTATCTTGCCCAAGATAGTGGGAAAACTGGAGCAGAATTGGGAGCCTGGAAGGACTGACTCCAAAGACTAAACTGTCCATCCCCCTTATACTGAATCATCATTTTTAAAAAGACAAAATAAACCAATAAATAGCCCCCTCAAATGATGCATGTTTTTTTCTTAGATTCCCTAGATCCAGCTGTTTCCTGCCTTTCTCTTCCTGGGTCCAAGATTCTCTTTGCCAATTTCTCCCAACACTTCTTTTTCCTAGTGCTTGAAGACCATTGTGTTAATAACTCATAGTTTTCAGGCTTTCCTTTTAAATGTGCTATTTTTAGGATTTTTTTGTAATATCCTCAAAACCAAATGGGTAGGTGTTCTAGGCCACGGATCTGTGGATACATGTTGGAGAATTATTTGGGCCACTGATTACTTTTTTCTCTATAAGATACCTCTTTTTAATTAATTTAGTTCAGTTCAGTTCAGTCACTCAGTCATGTCTGACTCTTTGCAACCCCATGAACCGCAGCACGCCAGGCCTCCCTGTCCATCACCAACTCCTGGAGTTCACTCAGACTCACGTCCATCCAGTCAGTGATGCCATCCAGCCATCTCTTCTTCTGTCATCCCCTTCTCCTCCTGCCCCCAATCCCTCCCAGCATCAGGGTCTTTTCCAATGAGTCAACTCTTCGCATGAGGTAGCCAAAGTATTGGAGTTTCAGCTTTAGCATCATTCCCTCCAATGAACATCCAGGACTGATCTCCTTTAAGATGGACTGGTTGGATCTCCTTTCAGTCCAAGGGACTCTCAAGAGTCTTCTCCAACACCATGGTTCAAAAGCATAGCTCTTTGAGCATGTTAAAATTATTACTATGTTCTCTTTGAGTCTCCTTTCTTTCCAGAGTAAACTTTCTTAGTCCTTTCAGTTCTTTCTGAGACATGTTGCAGTTGAGGTGGTTTTAGGCTTACCATAGTTTTGTAAGTTGGGGAAGGAAATGGCAACCCACTCCAGTGTTCTTGCCTGGAGAATCCCAGGGACGGGGGAGTCTGGTGGGCTGCCGTCTATGGGGTCGCACAGAGTCGGACACGACTGAAGCAACTTAGCAGCAGCAGCAGTTTTGTAAGTGGGGCTTCCCTAGTAACTCACCCTGTAAAGAAACTGCCTGCAATGCAGAAGTCCCCGGTTCGATTCCTGGGTCAGGAAGATCTGCTGGAGAAGGGAAGTAAGAAGATTCAATTCTTTAGGAAGATTGATTTGGTATTCATTTATAGGATGGCTAGAAGGGAAGAGGCAGAAAGCTAAAGGTCCAGTGATGTTCTATCACATGAACAAGTTACAAATGTATCATGGCTCTTATCATATATGATATTCATTCATTTGCTGTTCTGCACAATTAAACTGTAAACTACATGAGAGCAAATACTGTCTTCTTGTTTTACTTTTTGGAAAGTCCAACAAAAAGCGCATGATCCCTACTTGATATTCAGCTTATACATGGACTTTAAAGTCAGACTACTGAGGTTCCAATCCTGAATCAGCTACATATAGGCTCTAAGCCTTGGGAGGCTACCTAATTTTCAAAACTCTGATTTACTTATCTTTAAGTGGGGATAATAGTCATTTCTTTCTCATATAGTCATTGTGAAGATCAAACTAGGTAATCCATAGAAAGTGTTTAGCCTAATGAATGGCACAGATGAAGCACTCAGAAGTGCCTCTTGCCACTGTTGTTATTAATATAGAGGTCCTCAATAAATATTTTTAAATGATTTAGTTATTGGGTTCCAGGCTCTCACTTTTCCTATCCCGAAAACTCTCCACCTATTCCATTTCCTAATGTCCCCCGCATTTAATCAACATATCAGACAGGATGCAACCAATGAAATGTCATGAACACTGGTCACCTCCCTTTAGCATGGTTAGCTTTCTTATCTAATTAGGAGTTAACTCATATTGTGTTTTCCAGACCCCTACACTCTCTCTGAGTTTAACCATAAAGAAGGCTGAATGTTGAAGAATTGANCACCTCCCTTTAGCATGGTTAGCCTTCTTATCTAATTAGGAGTTAACTCATATTGTGTTTTCCAGACCCCTACACTCTCTCTGAGTTTAACCATAAAGAAGGCTGAATGTTGAAGAATTGATGCTTTCGGACTGTGGTGCTAGAGAAAACTCTTGAGAATCCCTCGTACTGCAAGGAGATCAAACCAGTCAATACTAAAGGAAACCAACCTTGAATATTCATTGAAAGGACTGATGCTGTATAAGACCCTAATCCTGGGAAAGATTGAGAGCAGGAGGAGAAGGGGGTGACAGAGGATGAGATCATGGGATGGCATCACCCACTCAATGGACATAAGCTTGAGCAAACCCTGGGAGACAGTGAAGGACAGAGAAGCCTGGTGAGGTGTAAATCATGGGGTCTCAAAGAGTCAGAGAAAACTTAGCAGCTGAAAAGCAACAATAAGGCTTTCTCAAAATACGTCATTTATCAACTTGTCCTGGGAAATCTTAGGGTAGAAATGATGGACTCACCAGGATAAAATCTAGCATTTTGGGTAACAGCATCAGCTTCAAAGGTGTGGACCTGGGGGCAAGATGGAAAAGACATTGTTTCCTCAGTGATCCAGGAAAGCAAGAAAAATAACTCTAGAATACAGGCTGGGTGGGGGGAAAGTGAAAGTGTTAGTTCATGTCTAACACTTTGCAACCCAATGGACTATAGTCCGCCAATCTCTCTGTCCATGGAATTCTCCAGGAAAGAATACTGGAGTGGGTAACCATTCCCTTCTCCAGGCAATCTTTCTTCTCCAGGGGATCTTCCTGATCCAGGGATTGAACTCAGGTCTCCTGCATTGCAGACAGACTCTTTGCCATCTGAGCCACCAGGTGGGGGAGAACAAAAGTTAAAACTAGAAAGCAGGATAAAGACGACAGTAAGGGCTTGTTTTTATGTGTCAGCAAACATCAAGCTGAAGTTATAAAATGGTACTTACTGTGATTCACCCAGACATAGTTTGTATCCAAAGAGCTTTGCATATATCATCCTAAAGTGTCTTAGTACTCTGAAACAGCTGTAGGGGAGGGGCAGAGCAGGAGAAGTGAACGGGAAAGGATGTGGGATCTGGGGCTTACTCTTTGGAGAAGCGATTCCCTCTTACCTTCTGCGGTGGTGGTGGAAATGTACTTAGAGGCCACAGAGCCTGATGTTAGAGAGCTGCCTGGGGCGCCTGTGTTATCATATGTTTGCAGAAGATCATGTGTTCACCAGGCCAGATGGACGTCACCTGTTTCTGTGCCAACATCCTGAACTTGTGGGCACTGAGCAGCAGCCAGAGGGTTATGCTCTGCCTAAGTTGTGGTTGTGGGCCTGAGCCCTGCCACTGAACTAAGAGCGCTTCTCCACATCCTTGTTCCTGCTCTGTCTGTGTGGATAGAGCCCACAGCCCCAGAACTAGTGGGCAAACACCAATACCACCTTGATCTGAGGCATATCTGAGACTAAACTAGGAGAGCCTCTTGTCTAGAGAGGGGACTTGATCTTCTTTTGAATAAATCCTTCTTCAGGCCTGGGATCTTAAACATGCATGTTATTAGTCGCTCAGTCATGCCTGATTCTGCGAACCTATGGACTATAGCCTGCCAGGCTCCTCTGCCCATGGAATTCTCCAGGCAAGAATACTGGAGTAGGCAACTATGCCCTCTTCCAGGGAATCTTCTAAACCCAAGGATCACACCCAGGTCTCCTGCATTGCATGTGGCTTCTTTACCATCTGAGTCACCAGGGAAGCCCTGCTGCTGCTGCTGCTGCTGCTGCTAAGTTGCATCAGTCGTGTCTGACTCTGTGCGACCCCATAGACAGCAGCCCGCCAGGCTCCCCCGTCCCTGGCACTCTCCAGGCAAGAACACTGGAGTGGGTTGCCATTTCCTTCTCCAATGCATAAAAGTGAAAAGTAAAAGTGAAGTCGCTCAGTCGTGTCCGACTCTTCATGACCCCATGGACTGCAGCCTACCAAGCTCCTCTGTCCATGAGACTTTCTAGGCAAGAGTGCTGGAGTGGGGTGTCATTGCCTTCTCCAGGGAAGCCCTAAGCATGCATAATAAATATTTATTTATTTATGGAGTTGATTCTTTGTTTAATGAATTAAAAGATTGCTTGAGACTTAAAAGACTCAGGTTCAATCCTTGGCTCTGGAAGATCCCCTGGAGGAAGGCATGGCAACCCACTCTAATATTCTTGCCTGGAGAATCCCATGGACAGAGGAGCCTGGCAGGCTACTGTCCATAGTCGCACAGAGTCAGGCACAACTGAAGTGACTTAATAAGCATGCAAGCAATATTTAGACCCCTGTTTGTTCTGATCTACCCAAAGGTAAAAGTCTTTTTTCTGTCAAACTCAAAACTTGAGAAAATGCCTTAGGGGACCCAGTCTTGTCTCCTGGGCTGCATATAAAAACACTCTAAAAACAGAAAATAAAGTCAGGAAAAAATTGTCTGATCTCTATTTGACTCTCTCAAAGAACATTTAAGGAAATCCCATTCAGAATCCACATTTCTGGTACAGATGAAGCATTCCACAAACAGCAATTTCACTCATGTTTTTATTTATTTATTATTTTATTATTGTTCTGTTTTATAATCCTCTCCACAGAGTTCCACCTCTACTGGAGCCCTGCTCATGTTTTTATTTATTTATTATTTATTTAATTTATTATTGTTCTGTTTTGTAACCCTCTCCACAGAGTTCCACCTGTACTGGGGCTCTGTCCTGGAACCTGAATTCCTTTTGTGAAAGCTCTTATCTGAATCACACAGCAAGTCCTTATCAGCCAGGACCATAGCTTACTTTTTATCAGATTGGCCTCAACCACTTACCAGAGACCAAAGTAGCAGAACCGTAGAACCCAGTGAGCGAAAGGGGTTTTCCTCATCCCCAAAGTGAAGAGCAATCAAAGTGGTGCTTGTAGGAGGTTCAAATTCTCTAGACTAAATGAAGAAAAATTGTTTGAATGAGGCTGCGATGAGAAAACGACAGCCCATCCATAGTAGATGGGTTCTTATACATGTGGAGGAAGTAGCCACCTCTAAATGTAAATGTAAAAGAAGGTAAATTTGTACAATTTCTTTGTCATTAGGCAAGTAATATAATACAAATGGAGTAATAAGGTTCTATTTCCTTACCTTCTACAAGAAGCACTGAACAGAAAAGTGTGTCTCTAGCATTCACTTAAAGAAGCAATTCGATTATTCAACTATTGAGAAATATACCTTGACAAGAGGCAATCAATTTACCAATCAAGAGAAACTTTTAACACATCAGCCTTTAGGAACATCCCATTCTTTAAATTCTGAATTCTACAATCACTAAATAGTTTTATGTTCTCTGCTTTGACAAGTGTGACCTTAGTAAAGGCACTTAAATTTCTGGGCATATCTTTAAACATTCAGTGAAAAGGCTGGACTAGATAATCACTTTATGATTTTCAAGTGCTAAGAGTTTATGTAAATTATTATTATTCATAATTTTATCTCCTGAGTAGAGCAAACTACCAGGAGTCTAGTGTAAGCACTGCTGCTGCTGCTGCTGCTAAGTCGCTTCAGTCGTGTCCGACTCTGTGTGACCCCATAGATGGCGGCCCACCAGGCTCCCCCATCCCTGGGATTCTCCAGGCAAGAACACTGGAGTGGGTTGCCATTTCCTTCTCCAATGCATGAAAGTGAAAAATGAAAGTGAAGTCGCTGAGTTGTGTCCGACTAGTAGCGATCCCATGGACTGCAGCCTACCAGGCTCCTCTGTCCATGGGATTTTTCCAGGCAAGAGTACTGGAGTGGGGTGCCATTGCCTAGTTACATCTTAAGATTTATATGCAAACCTCATTTTATTGAACTTTGCTTTATTGTGTTTTACAAATAGTTTATTTTTCTACAAATCAAAGACTTGTGGCATCCCTGCATGCAGCAAGTCTGCCGGCCCTATTGTTCCAACACTATTTTCTTACTTTGGGTTTCTATCACATTTTGGTTATTCTTGCAATATTTCAAACTTTTCCATTATTATTTTATTTGTTATGGTGACCTGTAATCAGTAATCTTTGATGTTACTATTGCTAAAAGATTATGACTCTCTGAAGGCTCAGATGAAGGTTAACATTTTTTGGCAATAAAGGATTTTTAAAATTAAGATATGTACATTTTAAAAAAGACAAAATGCTATTTCACATTTAATAGACTATAGTAAGATATAAAAATAACTTTATGTGCACTGAGAAAGCAAAAAACTCTGACTCTCTTTATTGCAATATTTGCTTTATCGTGGTGGTCTGGAACCTACAATATTGCTGATGTATGTGTGTATGTAATATCATCTTTTTCTATTTAACTATGTTGCTACTTCTATTTACCTTTAGTCTAGACTGATTAGCCTACTTCTTTTAGGCTTCCCAGGTGTTGCTAGTGGTAAACAGCCCTCCTGCCAATGCAAGAGACATAAGAGACACATGTTTGATCCCTGGGTAAGGAAGATCCTCTTTAGAACAACATTATTGCTCACACTGAATATCGTATTATAATTTACATAGTGGTATCAGGCTAGAAGACATGCAACAGGGCATAATCATCAACGAGTGTGGGCTCAGGAGCCATGTCACCTGGGTCTGACACCGTCTTCACTACCTGCTAGTTGCATCAGCTTGGGACAGTTTCTGTTACCTCAGTGATGTCAACTACACAAAAGAAAGACAAAAGGACCACTTACTTCACAGGATTGCTGTGAAGATTAAATAAATTAATACAGGAATGTGCCTCAGAAAAGCTCTCAGTGACCATTACCCACAATGTTAATTCCCATTATCCCTTCCATTGTTCTTCACAGTACTGAAGGGACATGTCCAGCGACCCTTCAGAAGAAGTATCTGAAGCTGGACTGATTGCCAAAGGTCACCCAATGCAGAAATGTCTAATGATGAGAGCAGACACCACATACTCTAGTATCCAGTCCAGGGATCTCTCTATACACTGTGCTTCCCTGTGAGACCAAGGACTAGAGTTTGACCATTGGCTTGTCTGATGAGCTTCCCTTCAACAGAATCTGCCCAGTAGGTCAGACAGTACACCCCAGGGCTTCTTTAGCAATCTCAGAGCTCTCAGCTTGAAAACCTTTGAACAGGGCTTATAACTATAGAGTTTTCTGTGCAGGGCACAAACCAATACATAGACTGCTACCTTGACTTTCTTTTCATGGAAGTAATTCATCTCTTCTTTAAATAGCTGCATCACTTCATCTGCTCCTCTTTCACATGGCATCACTTACTTCCCAGCACACATTATGGAATCCTGCACACGTCTTATCAGCTCTGCTACACTGCTTGCCCATTGAGTAAACCACTGCTGCCTTATTCTTTTAATTTTTTTTAAATTTCATAAACTATTGCTTTAATTTAACTTAATTATTTATTTATTTTGTGGCTGCCCTAGATCTTCTTGTACACGTGGGACTTTTTCTAGTTGCAGTGAGTGGGGCTACTCTATAGTTTCTGTACACAAGCTTCTCATTGTGGTGGCTTCTCCTTTTGCAGAGCACAGGCTCTAGAGTACATGGGCCTGTAGCTGTGGCGCAGGGGTTTAGCTGCCCTGAGGCATATGGGATCTTCCTCGACCAGGGATCGAACTTGTATCTCCTGCATTGGCAGGCAAATTCCTAATCATTGGACCACCAGCAAAGTTCTGCCTTATTCTTTCAAGTAATTAATTAGGCTGCACCAAGTCATAGTTAAGGCAAGCAAAACCCTCCATCCTCATTGCAGCATGCAGGATCTAGTTCCCTAACTAGGAGTGCAGTCTGGGCCCCCTCCCAGAGAAGACAACGGCACCCCACTCTAGTACGCTTGCCTGGAAAATCCCATGGACAGAGGACTCTGGTGGACTGCAGTCCATGGGGTCACGAAGAGTCAGACACAATTGAGCGACTTCACTTTCACTTTTCACTTTCATGCATTGGAGAAGGAAATGGCAACCCACTCCGGTGTTCTTGCCTGGAGAATCCCAGGGGCTGGGTAGTCTGGTGGGCTGCTGACTATGAGGTCACACAGAGTTGGACACGACTGAAGTGACTTAGCAGCAGCAGCAGCAGCAGCTGGACCCCCTGTATCAGGAGCTCAGAGTCTTACCATTAGACCACAAGGGAGGTCCCATGTTACTGCCCTACTGTTTTTACAACTGGTTCTGTACTTTATTACTACTTGTTGATTCGATGGATGGATGAACAAATGAATGTATACTTCAAGGACTGACGTGTTTAGGATCAGAATCAAACTCTTACAGAGAGACACAATTTAATTCAGCTCAAGTCAATTTTGAGTGGTGAAAATGTCCCTGGCACTTTACCAGATGTTATAGGAGATCCAAAACATATGTCATAGTCCCTTAAAAATTTTTTGTACAGGCAAAGACTTATCTTCCTGAAGAAATTTTACCCGAGGGAGAAAAACGGAAATGATATGAAAGTACTGGCAGTGCTTAAAATTAGAAGGCTTCTCCAAAATTTCATTTTAAGTTAGTTGTTGGAAATTTGGAGTATACTTATTTATGAAAACATTGTCATAAATTGTGGTCTGTTTTCAATATTGGTTCCCAACATCTTGCCAGAAAAGTCAAAGATGGAAGCATCTTCAGAATTTATCTGGTTAAGTGAATTCGAAGTGAAGTGAATTGGCTCAGTCATGTCTGACTCTTTGCAACCCCGCGGACTATACCCTACTAGGCTCCTCCCTCCATGGGATTCTCCAGGCAAGAGTACTGGAGTGGGTTGCCATTTCCTTCTCCAGAGGAT